>JAPTMU010000352.1:50000-90574 GCA_028583405.1 Pogonophryne albipinna | reverse complement strand
GACTACAAAGAGACACTAAAGGACTACAGAGAGACACTAAGGACTACAGAGAGACACTAAAGGACTACGAAGAGACACTAAAGGACTACAGAGAGACAAAAAAACTACAAAGAGACACTAAAGGACTACAAAGAGACACTAAAGGACTACACAGAGACAAAAAGACTACAAAGAGACACTAAAGGACTACAAAGAGACACTAAAGGACTACACAGAGACACTAAAGGACTACAAAGAGACACTAAAGGACTTCAGAGAGACAAAAAAACTACAAAGAGACACAAAAGGAAGAGGCACTAAAGGACTACAAAGAGACACTAAAGGACTACAAAGAGACACTAAAGGACTACAAAGAGAGACTAAAGGACTGCAAAGAGAGACTAACGGACTACAATGAGACCCTAAAGGACTACAAAGAGACACAAAAGGACTACATAGAGACACTAAAGGACTACAAAGAGACACTAAAGGACTGCAAAGAGAGACTAAAGGACTACCAAGAGACACAAAAGGACTACATAGAGACACTAAAGGACTACAGAGAGAGACTAAAGGACTACATAGAGACACTAAAGGACTACAGAGAGAAACTAAAGGACTACAAAGAGGGACTAAAGGACTACACATAGAGACTAAAGGACTACAGAGAGACACTAAAGGACTACAAAGAGACACTAAAGGACTACAAAGAGAGACTAAAGGACTACAAAGAGAGACTAAAGGACTAAAGAGAGAGACTAAAGGACTACCAAGAGACACAAAAGGACTACAAAGAGACACTAAAGAACTACAGAGAGAAACTAAAGGACTACAAAGAGACACTAAAGGACTGCAAAGAGAGACTAAAGGACTGCAAAGAGAGACTAAAGGACTGCAAAGAGAGACTAAAGGACTACAGAGAGACACTAAAGGACTACAGAGAGAGACTAAAGGACTACAGAGATACACGAAAGGAATAACAAAGAGACACTAAAGGACTACAGAGAGAGACTAAAGGACTACAGAGAGACACTAAAGGACTACAGAGAGACACTAAAGGACTACAAAGAGACACTAAAGGACTACAGAGCGAGACTAAAGGACTACAAAGAGAGACTAAAGGACTACAAAGAGACACTAAAGGACTACAGAGAGAGACTAAAGGACTACAAAGAGACACTAAAGGACTACAGAGAGAGACTAAAGGACTGCAAAGAGAGACTAAAGGACTACATAGAGAGACTAAAGGACTGCAAAGAGACACTAAAGGACTACAGAGAGAGACTAAAGGACAACAGAGAGACACTAAAGGACTGCAAAGAGACACTAAAGGACTACAAAGAGACACTAAAGGACTACAGAGACACACTAAAGGACTACAGAGACACACTAAAGGACTGCAAAGAGAGACTAAAGGACTACAAAGAGACACTGAAGGACTACAAAGAGAGACTAAAGGACTACAGAGACACACTAAAGGACTGCAAAGAGAGACTAAAGGACTACAAAGAGACACTAAAGGACTGCAAAGAGAGACTAAAAGACTACAAAGAGACACTAAAGGACTGCAAAGAGAGACTAAAGGACTACAAAGAGACACAAAAGGACTACATAGAGACACTAAAGGACTACAAAGAGACACTAAAGGACTGCAAAGAGAGACTAAAGGACTACCAAGAGACACAAAAGGACTACATAGAGACACTAAAGGACTACAGAGAGAGACTAAAGGACTACATAGAGACACTAAAGGACTACAGAGAGAAACTAAAGGACTACAAAGAGGGACTAAAGGACTACAAAGAGAGACTAAAGGACTACAAAGAGAGACTAAAGGACTAAAGAGAGAGACTAAAGGACTACAAAGAGACACTAAAGAACTACAGAGAGAAACTAAAGGACTACAAAGAGACACTAAAGGACTGCAAAGAGAGACTAAAGGACTGCAAAGAGAGACTAAAGGACTACAGAGAGAGACACTAAAGGACTACAAAGAGACACTAAAGGACTACAGAGAGAGTCTAAAGGACTACAGAGATACACTAAAGGAATAACAAAGAGACACTAAAGGACTACAGAGAGAGACTAAAGGACTACAGAGAGACACTAAAGGACTACAGAGAGACACTAAAGGACTACAGAGAGACACTAAAGGACTACAAAGAGAGACTAAAGGACTACAAAGAGACACTAAAGGACTACAAAGCGAGACTAAAGGACTACAAAGAGAGACTAAAGGACTACAAAGAGACACTAAAGGACTACAGAGAGAGACTAAAGGACTACAAAGAGACACTAAAGGACTACAGAGAGAGACTAAAGGACTACAGAGAGAGACTAAAGGACTGCAAAGAGAGACTAAAGGACTACATAGAGAGACTAAAGGACTGCAAAGAGACACTAAAGGACTACAGAGAGAGACTAAAGGACAACAGAGAGACACTAAAGGACTGCAAAGAGACACTAAAGGACTACAAAGAGACACTAAAGGACTACAGAGACACACTAAAGGACTACAGAGACACACTAAAGGACTGCAAAGAGAGACTAAAGGACTACAGAGACACACTAAAGGACTGCAAAGAGAGACTAAAGGACTACAAAGAGACACTAAAGGACTGCAAAGAGAGACTAAAAGACTGCAAAGAGAGACTAAAAGACTGCAAAGAGAGACTAAAGGACTGCAAAGACACACTAAAGGACTACAAAGACACACTAAAGGACTACAAAGACAAACTAAAGGACTACAAAGACACACTAAAGGACTACATAGAGAAACTAAAGGACTACAAAGACACACTAAAGGACTACAAAGACACACTAAAGGACTACATAGAGAAACTAAAGGACTACAAAGAGACACATATGGAAGAGATACTAAAGGACTACAAAGAGACACAAAAGGACTACAAAGAGAGACTAAAGGACAACAGAGAGACACTAAAGGACTGCAAAGAGACACTAAAGGACTACAAAGAGACACTAAAGGACTACAGAGACACACTAAAGGACTACAGAGACACACTAAAGGACTGCAAAGAGAGACTAAAGGACTACAAAGAGACACTAAAGGACTACAAAGAGAGACTAAAGGACTACAGAGACACACTAAAGGACTGCAAAGAGAGACTAAAGGACTACAAAGAGACAATAAAGGACTGCAAAGAGAGACTAAAAGACTACAAAGAGACACTAAAGGACTGCAAAGAGAGACTAAAGGACTGCAAAGACACACTAAAGGACTACAAAGACACACTAAAGGACTACAAAGACAAACTAAAGGACTACAAAGACACACTAAAGGACTACATAGAGAAACTAAAGGACTAAAAAGACACACTAAAGGACTACAAAGACACACTAAAGGACTACATAGAGAAACTAAAGGACTACAAAGAGAAACATATGGAAGAGATACTAAAGGACTACAAAGAGACACAAAAGGACTACAGAGAGACACTAAAGGACTACAAAGAGATACTCAGGACTACAGAGAGACACTAAAGGACTACGAAGAGACACTAAAGGACTACAAAGATACACTAAAGGACTACAAAGAGACACTAAGGACTACAGAGAGACACTAAAGGACTACAAAGAGACACTAAAGGACTACAGAGAGACAACAAAACTACAAAGAGACACTAAAGGACTACAAAGAGACAAAAAGACTACAAAGAGACACTAAAGGACTACAAAGAGACAAAAAGACTACAAAGAGACACTAAAGGACTACAAAGAGACACTAAAGGACTACAGAGAGACAACAAAACTACAAAGAGACACTAAAGGACTACAAAGAGACAAAAAGACTACAAAGAGACACTAAAGGACTACAAAGAGACAAAAAAACTACAAAGAGACACAAAAGGAAGAGGCACTAAAGGACTACGAAGAGACACTAAGGGACTACAAAGAGACACTAAAGGACTACAAAGAAACACTAAAGGACTACATAGAGACACTAAAGGACTACAAAGAGACACTAAAGAACTGCAAAGAGACACGAAGGGACTACAAAGAGACACTAAAGGACTACAAAGAGACACTAAAGGACTACAGAGAGACACTAAGGACTACAGAGAGACACTAAAGGACTACGAAGAGACACTAAAGGACTACAGAGAGACAAAAAAACTACAAAGAGACACTAAAGGACTACAAAGAGACAAAAAGACTACAAAGAGACACTAAAGGACTACACAGAGACAAAAAGACTACAAAGAGACACTAAAGGACTACAAAGAGACACTAAAGGACTACACAGAGACACTAAAGGACTACAAAGAGACACTAAAGGACTACAGAGAGACAAAAAACTACAAAGAGACACAAAAGGAAGAGGCACTAAAGGACTACAAAGAGACACTAAAGGACTACAAAGAGACACTAAAGGACTTCAAAGAGAGACTAAAGGACTGCAAAGAGAGACTAACGGACTACAATGAGACCCTAAAGGACTACAAAGAGACACAAAAGGACTACATAGAGACACTAAAGGACTACAAAGAGACACTAAAGGACTGCAAAGAGAGACTAAAGGACTACCAAGAGACACAAAAGGACTACATAGAGACACTAAAGGACTACAGAGAGAGACTAAAGGACTACATAGAGACACTAAAGGACTACAGAGAGAAACTAAAGGACTACAAAGAGGGACTAAAGGACTACACATAGAGACTAAAGGACTACAGAGAGACACTAAAGGACTACAAAGAGACACTAAAGGACTACAAAGAGAGACTAAAGGACTACAAAGAGAGACTAAAGGACTAAAGAGAGAGACTAAAGGACTACCAAGAGACACAAAAGGACTACAAAGAGACACTAAAGAACTACAGAGAGAAACTAAAGGACTACAAAGAGACACTAAAGGACTGCAAAGAGAGACTAAAGGACTGCAAAGAGAGACTAAAGGACTACAGAGAGACACTAAAGGACTACAGAGAGAGACTAAAGGACTACAGAGATACACGAAAGGAATAACAAAGAGACACTAAAGGACTACAGAGAGAGACTAAAGGACTACAGAGAGACACTAAAGGACTACAGAGAGACACTAAAGGACTACAAAGAGACACTAAAGGACTACAGAGCGAGACTAAAGGACTACAAAGAGAGACTAAAGGACTACAAAGAGACACTAAAGGACTACAGAGAGAGACTAAAGGACTACAGAGAGACACTAAAGGACTACAAAGAGACACTAAAGGACTACAGAGAGAGACTAAAGGACTGCAAAGAGAGACTAAAGGACTACATAGAGAGACTAAAGGACTGCAAAGAGACACTAAAGGACTACAGAGAGAGACTAAAGGACAACAGAGAGACACTAAAGGACTGCAAAGAGACACTAAAGGACTGCAAAGAGAGACTAAAGGACTGCAAAGAGAGACTAAAGGACTACAAAGAGACACTAAAGGACTACAAAGAGACACTAAAGGACTACAGAGAGACACTAAAGGACTACATAGAGACACAATAGGACTACAAAGAGACACTAAAGGACTGCAAAGAGACACTAAAGGACTACAAAGAGACACTACAGGACTACAAAGAGACACAAAAGGATTGCAAAGAGACACTAAAGGACTACAAAGAGAGACTAAAGGACTGCAAAGAGACACTAAAGGACTACATAGAGACACTACAGGACTACAAAGAGACACTAAAGGACTGCAAAGAGACACTAAAGGACTACAAAGAGACACTACAGGACTACAAAGAGAGACTAAATGACTACAAAGAGACACTAAAGGACTACAAAGAGAGACTAAAGGACTGCAAAGAGACACTAAAGGACTACAAAGAGACACTAAAGGACTACAGAGAGACACTAAAGAACTACAGAGAGAAACTAAAAGGGAGACTAAAGGACTGCAAAGAGACACTAAAGGACTACAAAGAGACACTAAAGGACTACAGAGAGAAACTAAAGGATTACAAAGAGACACTAAAGGACTACAGAGAGAAACTAAAAGGGAGACTAAAGGACTGCAAAGAGACACTAAAGGACTACAAAGAGAGACTAAAGGACTGCAAAGAGACACTAAAGGACTACAAAGAGACACTAAAGGACTACAGAGAGACACTAAAGGACTACAGAGAGACACTAAAGGGTTAGGGTTAGGGTTAGACACTAAAGGACTACATAGAGAAACTAAAGGACTACATAGAGACACTAAGGGACTACAAAGAGACACTAAAGGACTACATAGAGAAACTAAAGGACTACAAAGACACACTAAAGGACTACATAGAGAAACTAAAGGACTACACAGAGACACTATAGGACTACAAAGACACACTAAAGGACTACATAGAGACACAAAAGGACTACAAAGAGAGACTAAAGGACTACAGAGAGACACTAAAGGACTACAAAGAGACACTAAAGGACTACAGAGAGAGACTAAAGGACTGCAAAGAGAGACTAAAGGACTACATAGAGAGACTAAAGGACTGCAAAGAGACACTAAAGGACTACAGAGAGAGACTAAAGGACAACAGAGAGACACTAAAGGACTGCAAAGAGACACTAAAGGACTACAAAGAGAAACTAAAGGACTACAGAGACACACTGAAGGACTGCAAAGAGAGACTAAAGGACTACAAAGAGACACTAAAGGACTGCAAAGAGAGACTAAAAGACTACAAAGAGACACTAAAGGACTGCAAAGAGAGACTAAAGGACTGCAAAGACACACTAAAGGACTACAAAGACACACTAAAGGACTACAAAGACAAACTAAAGGACTACAAAGACACACTAAAGGACTACATAGAGAAACTAAAGGACTACAAAGACACACTAAAGGACTACAAAGACACACTAAAGGACAACATAGAGAAACTAAAGGACTACAAAGAGACACATATGGAAGAGATACTAAAGGACTACAAAGAGACACAAAAGGACTACAAAGAGAGACTAAAGGACTACAGAGAGACACTAAAGGACTACAAAGAGACACTCAGGACTACAGAGAGACACTAAAGGACTACGAAGAGACACTAAAGGACTACAAAGATACACTAAAGGACTACAAAGAGACACTAAGGACTACAGAGAGACACTAAAGGACTACAAAGAGACACTAAAGGACTACAGAGAGACAAAAAAACTACAAAGAGACACTAAAGGACTACAAAGAGACAAAAAGACTACAAAGAGACACTAAAGGACTACAAAGAGACAAAAAGACTACAAAGAGACACTAAAGGACTACAAAGAGACACTAAAGGACTACACAGAGACACTAAAGGACTACAAAGAGACACTAAATGACTACAGAGAGACAAAAAAACTACAAAGAGACACAAAAGGAAGAGGCACTAAAGGACTACGAAGAGACACTAAGGGACTACAAAGAGACACTAAAGGACTACTTAGAGAAACTAAAGGACTACATAGAGACACTAAAGGACTACAGAGAGACACTAAAGGGTTAGGGTTAGGGTTAGGGTTAGACACTAAAGGACTACATAGAGAAACTAAAGGACTACATAGAGACACTAAGGAACTACAAAGAGACACTAAAGGACTACATAGAGAAACTAAAGGACTACAAAGACACACTAAAGGACTACATAGAGAAACTAAAGGACTACACAGAGACACTAAAGGACTACAAAGACACACTAAAGGACTACAAAGACACACTAAAGGAATACAAAGACAAACTAAAGGACTACAAAGACACACTAAAGGACTACATAGAGAAACTAAAGGACTACAAAGACACACTAAAGGACTACAAAGACACACTAAAGGACTACATAGAGAAACTAAAGGACTACAAAGAGACACATATGGAAGAGATACTAAAGGACTACACAGAGACACAAAAGGAAGAGACACTAAAGGACTACAAAGAGAGACTAAAGGACTACAGAGAGACACTAAAGGACTACAAAGAGACACTCAGGACTACAGAGAGACACTAAAGGACTACAAAGAGACACTAAAGGACTACAGAGAGACAAAAAAACTACAAAGAGACACTAAAGGACTACAAAGAGACAAAAAGACTACAAAGAGACACAAAAGGAAGAGGCACTAAAGGACTACGAAGAGACACTAAGGGACTACAAAGAGACACTAAAGGACTACAAAGAAACACTAAAGGACTACATAGAGACACTAAAGGACTACAAAGAGACACTAAAGAACTGCAAAGAGACACGAAGGGACTACAAAGAGACACTAAAGGACTACAAAGAGACACTAAAGGACTACAGAGAGACAAAAAAACTACAAAGAGACACTAAAGGACTACAAAGAGACAAAAAGACTACAAAGAGACACTAAAGGACTACACAGAGACAAAAAGACTACAAAGAGTCACTAAAGGACTACAAAGAGACACTAAAGGACTACACAGAGACACTAAAGGACTACAGAGAGACACTAAACGACTACAAAGAGACACTAAAGGACTACAAAGAGACACTAAAGGACTACAAAGAGACACCAAAGGACTACAACGAGACACCAAAGAACTACAAAGAGACACTAAAGGACTACACAGAGACACTAAAGGACTACAAAGAGACACTAAAGGAGTAAAGAGAGACAAAAAAACTACAAAGAGACACAAAAGGAAGAGGCACTAAAGGACTACAAAGAGACACTAAAGGACTACAAAGAGACACTAAAGGACTACAAAGAGAGACTAAAGGACTGCAAAGAGAGACTAACGGACTACAATGAGACCCTAAAGGACTACAAAGAGACACAAAATGACTACATAGAGACACTAAAGGACTACAAAGAGACACTAAAGGACTGCAAAGAGAGACTAAAGGACTACCAAGAGACACAAAAGGACTACATAGAGACACTAAAGGACTACAGAGAGAGACTAAAGGACTACATAGAGACACTAAAGGACTACAGAGAGAAACTAAAGGACTACAAAGAGGGACTAAAGGACTACAAAGAGAGACTAAAGGACTACAAAGAGACACTAAAGGACTACAAAGAGAGACTAAAGGACTACAAAGAGAGACTAAAGGACTAAAGAGAGAGACTAAAGGACTACAAAGAGACACTAAAGAACTACAGAGAGAAACTAAAGGACTACAAAGAGACACTAAAGGACTGCAAAGAGAGACTAAAGGACTGCAAAGAGAGACTAAAGGACAACAGAGAGACACTAAAGGACTACAAAGAGACACTAAAGGACTACAGAGAGAGACTAAAGGACTACAGAGATACACGAAAGGAATAACAAAGAGACACTAAAGGACTGCAGAGAGACACTAAAGGCCTACAGAGAGACACTAAAGGACTACAGAGAGACACTAAAGGACTACAGAGAGACACTAAAGGACTACAAAGAGACACTAAAGGACTACAGAGAGACACTAAGGGACTACAAAGAGACACTAAAGGACTACAGAGAGACACTAAAGGACTACAAAGAGACACTAAAGGACTACAAAGAGACAAAAAGACTACAAAGAGACACTAAAGGACTACAAAGAGACACTAAAGGACTACACAGAGACACTAAAGGACTACAGAGAGACACTAAACGACTACAAAGAGACACTAAAGGACTACAAAGAGACACTAAAGGACTACAAAGAGACACAAAAGGACTACAACGAGACACCAAAGGACTACAAAGAGACACTAAAGGACTACACAGAGACACTAAAGGATTACAAAGAGACACTAAAGGACTACAGAGAGACAAAAAAACTACAAAGAGACACAAAAGGAAGAGGCACTAAAGGACTACAAAGAGACACTAAAGGACTACAAAGAGACACTAAAGGACTACAAAGAGAGACTAAAGGACTGCAAAGAGAGACTAACGGACTACAATGAGACCCTAAAGGACTACAAAGAGACACAAAAGGACTACATAGAGACACTAAAGGACTACAAAGAGACACTAAAGGACTGCAAAGAGAGACTAAAGGACTACCAAGAGACACAAAAGGACTACATAGAGACACTAAAGGACTACAGAGAGAGACTAAAGGACTACATAGAGACACTAAAGGACTACAGAGAGAAACTAAAGGACTACAAAGAGGGACTAAAGGACTACAAAGAGAGACTAAAGGACTACAAAGAGACACTAAAGGACTACAAAGAGAGACTAAAGGACTACAAAGAGAGACTAAAGGACTAAAGAGAGAGACTAAAGGACTACAAAGAGACACTAAAGAACTACAGAGAGAAACTAAAGGACTACAAAGAGACACTAAAGGACTGCAAAGAGAGACTAAAGGACTGCAAAGAGAGACTAAAGGACAACAGAGAGACACTAAAGGACTACAAAGAGACACTAAAGGACTACAGAGAGAGACTAAAGGACTACAGAGATACACGAAAGGAATAACAAAGAGACACTAAAGGACTGCAGAGAGACACTAAAGGCCTACAGAGAGACACTAAAGGACTACAGAGAGACACTAAAGGACTACAGAGAGACACTAAAGGACTACAAAGAGACACTAAAGGACTACAGAGAGACACTAAGGGACTACAAAGAGACACTAAAGGACTACAGAGAGACACTAAAGGACTACAAAGAGACACTAAAGGACTACAAAGATACACTAAAGAACTGCAAAGAGACACTAAGGGACTACAAAGAGACACTAAAGGACTACAAAGAGACACTAAAGGACTACAAAGAGAGACTAAAGGACTGCAAAGAGACACTAAAGGACTACAGAGAGAGACTAAAGGACAACAGAGAGACACTAAAGGACTGCAAAGAGACACTAAAGGACTACAAAGAGACACTAAAGGACTACAGAGACACACTAAAGGACTACAAAGAGACACTAAAGGACTACAAAGAGACACTAAAGGACTACAAAGAGACATTTAAGGACTACAAAGAGACACTAAAGGACTACAAAGAGACACTAAAGGACTACACAGATACACTAAAGGACTACACAGAGACACTAAAGGACTACAAAGAGACACTAAAGGACTACACAGATACACTAAAGGACTACACAGAGACACTAAAGGACTACAAAGAGACACTAAAGGACTACACAGATACACTAAAGGACTACACAGAGACACTAAAGGACTACAAAGAGACACTAAAGGACTACAAAGAGACATTTAAGGACTACAAAGAGACATTTAAGGACTACAAAGAGACACTAAAGGACTACATAGAGACACTAAAGGACTACAAAGAGACACTAAAGGACTACAAAGATACACTAAAGGACTACATAGAGACACTAAAGGACTACAAAGAGACACTAAAGGACTACAGAGAGACACTAAAGGACTACAAAGATACACTAAAGGACTACATAGAGACACTAAAGGACTACAGAGAGACACTAAAGGACTACATAGAGACACTAAAGGACTACAAAGAGACACTAAAGGACTACAAAGATACACTAAAGGACTACATAGAGACACTAAAGGACTACATAGAGACACTAAAGGACTACAGAGAGACACTAAAGGACTACAAAGAGACACTAAAGGACTACAAAGAGACACGAAAGAACTACATAGAGACACTAAAGGACTACAAAGAGACATTAAGGGACTACAAAGAGACACTAAAGGACTACAAAGAGACACTAAAGGACAACAGAGAGACACTAAAGGACTACAAAGAGACATTAAGGGACTGCAAAGACACACTAAAGGACTACAAAGAGACACTAAAGGACTACAAAGAGACACTAAAGGACTAAATAGAGAAACTAAAGGACTACAAAGAGACATTAAGGGACTACAAAGACACACTAAAGGACTACAAAGAGACACTAAAGGACTACATAGAGACACTAAAGGACAACAGAGAGACACTAAAGGACTACAAAGAGACACTAAAGGACTACATAGAGACACTAAAGGACTACAGAGAGACACTAAAGGACTACAAAGAGACACTAAAGGACTACAAAGAGACACTAAAGGACTACATAGAGACACTAAAGGACTACAAAGAGACACTAAAGAACTGCAAAGAGACACTAAGGGACTACAAAGAGACACTAAAGGACTACAAAGAGACACTAAAGGACTACAGAGAGACACTAAAGGACTACAAAGAGACACTAAAGAACTGCAAAGAGACACTAAGTGACTACAAAGAGACACTAAAGCACTACAAAGAGACACTAAAGGACTACAAAGAGACACTAAAGAACTACAAAGAGACACTAAAGGACTACATAGAGACAAAAAGACTGCAAAGAGAGACTAAAGGACTACAAAGAGACACTAAAGAACTGCAGAGAGACACTAAAGGACTACAAAGAGACACTAAAGAACTACAAAGAGACACTAAAGGACTACATAAAGACAAAAAGACTGCAAAGAGAGACTAAAGGACTACAAAGAGACACTAAAGGACTACAAAGAGACACTAAAGAACTGCAGAGAGACACTAAAGAACTGCAGAGAGACACTAAAGGACTACAAAGAGACACTACAGGACTACAAAGAGACAAAAAGACTACAAAGAGACACTAAAGGACTACAAAGAGACAACAAGACTACAAAGAGACACTAAAGGACTACAAAGAGACACTACAGGACTACAAAGAGACAAAAATACTACAAAGAGACACTAAAGGACTACAAAGAGACAAAAAGACTACAAAGAGACACTAAAGGACTACAAAGAGACCTCTCCTGTCCCCCTTGTCTCCTAGTGTCTCCTGCTGCTTACAGTGTCTCTCTGTGTGTGGACATACTTGAGGATGTGGACCCTGATGGGACTGTGTGTGTGTGTGTGTGTGTGTGTGTGTGTGTGTGTGTGTGTGTGTGTGTGTGTGTGTGTGTGTGTGGACAGACCTGAGGATGTGGACCCTGATGGGAGTGTGTGTGTGTGTGTGTGTGTGTGTGTGTGTGTGTGTGTGTGTGTGTGTGTGTGTGTGTGTGTGTGTGTGTGTGTGTGTGTGTGTGTGTGGACAGACCTGGGGATGTGGACCCTGATGGGAGTGTGTATCTCTCTCTCTGTGTGTGTGTGTGTGTGTGTGTGTGTGTGTGTGTGTGTGTGTGTGTGTGTGTGTGTGTGTGTGTGTGTGTGTGTGTGTGTGTGTGTGTGTGTGTGTGTGTGTGTGTGTGTGTGTGTGTGTGGACAGACCTGGGGATGTGGACAGACCTGCGGATGTGGACCCTGATGGGAGTGTGTGTCCTGCACTGTGTGTCCGCTCAGCTGTTTGACTCCAAACTGAAGGGATCCCCTCGTCTGATCTGCAGCGCCTCCGGACCCCCGGGACCTCCAGGTGGACCGGGTCCCATCGGACCCCTGGGGAGCGAGGGGAGGCTGGGGAGAGATGGGAGGGACGGGAGAGACGGGATGACAAGGGAGAAGGGAGAGAGCGGAGACTCAGGTACAAAACACCTTAAGTCCAAGCCTTTGATGTAAAAGGGACTTATCCTGATGTAAGTGTTGAATTGGGAACACGACATAACGGGGGGGGGTTTGGCTACGGACGGAGATCTCCACTGTTGGGATGGCTGTTTGATTTAAACAGGTTATAAGTTAAAGAGGAACAGGTGAACTCAATCAGCTGATCAAACACAGAGACAGGAAGTAAGAGCAGACGGGGGGGGGGGGCACACCTTTCAGAACAAAACGGGAAAACAAAGACAGATCTTGAGATGACGGAATAAAACACAGACCGACCGTGGCAACAGAGACGTCCTTATCGCCTCCATGTGACAGCTTGGTTTGTCTGAAGAGGAAGGTGTGTATTACCTGATGAGACCTGTTACTCTGACTACCAGGAGAACCAATCATAGGAGAGCTCTCAGACCTCAGACGGTCTCACGCACTATTTATTCTCCTCTGGTTTGTGTCATTTTTAACTTCTGCCAACAAGCTTTAAACTCTAATCTAAATAAATCAGTAGTCCAGCGTCTCCTGCAGCATCGCAGCATCGCAGTGGATTCATATCCAGCTCTGATGTCTGTCAGCGAGATCATTGAACGTCACGTTTTCCACCATGTCAGGAATTCAGACAAGCAGCTGCAGGAGGAACAACACACAGTCTGGTGCTTGAACCACAGGAGAAGTACTCAGTTCTGGTACTTGAGTAAAAGTAGAAGTACTCAGTTCTGGTACTTGAGTAAAAGTAGAAGTACTCAGGTCTGGTACTTGAGTAAAAGTAGAAGTACTCAGTTCTGGTACTTGAGTAAAAGTAGAAGTACTCAGTTCTGGTACTTGAGTAAAAGTAGAAGTACTCAGGTCTGGTACTTGAGTAAAAGTAGAAGTACTCAGGTCTGGTACTTGAGTAAAAGTAGAAGTACTCAGGTCTGGTACTTGAGTAAAAGTAGAAGTACTCAGGTCTGGTACTTGAGTAAAAGTAGAAGTACTCAGATATTGAACGTACTCAGATCTGGTACTTGAGTAAAAGTAGAAGTACTCAGGTCTGGTACTTGAGTAAAAGTAGAAGTACTCAGGTCTGGTACTTGAGTAAAAGTAGAAGTACTCAGGTCTGGTACTTGAGTAAAAGTAGAAGTACTCAGATATTGAACGTACTCAGATCTGGTACTTGAGTAAAAGTAGAAGTACTCAGGTCTGGTACTTGAGTAAAAGTAGAAGTACTCAGGTCTGGTACTTGAGTAAAAGTAGAAGTACTCAGGTCTGGTACTTGAGTAAAAGTAGAAGTACTCAGATATTGAACGTACTCAGATCTGGTACTTGAGTAAAAGTAGAAGTACTCAGGTCTGGTACTTGAGTAAAAGTAGAAGTACTCAGGTCTTGTACTTGAGTAAAAGTAGAAGTACTCAGATCTGGTACTTGAGTAAAAGTAGAAGTACTCAGGTCTGGTACTTGAGTGAAAGTAGAAGTACTCAGATATTGAACGTACTCAGATCTGGTACTTGAGTAAAAGTAGAAGTACTCAGGTCTGGTACTTGAGTAAAAGTAGAAGTACTCAGATATTGAACTTGAGTAAAAGTAGAAGTACTCAGATCTAGTACTTGAGTAACAGTCGAAGTACTCAGATCTGGTACTTGAGTAAAAGTACTCAGATCTTGTACTTGAGTAAAAGTAGAAGTACTCAGGTCTTGTAGTTGAGTAAAAGTAGAAGTACTCAGATCTTGTACTTGAGTAAAAGTAGAAGTTCTCGGGTCTTTAGTAAAAGTAGAAGTACTCAGATATAGTACTTGAGTAACAGTAGAAGTACTCAGATCTGGTACTTGAGTAAAAGTAGAAGTACTCAGGTCTTGTAGTTGAGTAAAAGTAGAAGTACTCAGATCTTGTACTTGAGTAAAAGTAGAAGTACTCAGATCTTGTACTTAGTAAAAGTAGAAGTACTCAGATCTTGTACTTGAGTAAAAGTAGAAGTACTCAGATCTTGTAGTTGAGTAAAAGTAGAAGTACTCGGGTCTTGTACTTGAGTAAAAGTAGAAGTACTCAGGTCTTGTAGTTGAGTAAAAGTAGAAGTACTCAGATCTTGTACTTGAGTAAAAGTAGAAGTACTCAGGTCTTGTAGTAAAAGTAGAAGTACTCAGATCTTGTACTTGAGTAAAAGTAGAAGTACTCAGATCTTGTAGTAAAAGTAGAAGTACTCAGATCTTGTACTTGAGTAAAAGTACTCTAAAAAGTACTCAGATCTTGTAGTTGAGTAAAAGTAGAAGTACTCAGGTCTTGTACTTGAGTAAAAGTAGAAGTACTCAGATCTTGTACTTGAGTAAAAGTAGAAGTACTCAGGTCTTGTAGTAAAAGTAGAAGTACTCAGATCTTGTACTTGAGTAAAAGTAGAAGTACTCAGATCTTGTACTTGAGTAAAAGTAGAAGTACTCAGGTCTTGTAGTAAAAGTAGAAGTACTGAGATCTTGTACTTGAGTAAAAGTAGAAGTACTCAGATCTTGTACTTGAGTAAAAGTAGAAGTACTCAGATCTTGTACTTGAGTAAAAGTAGAAGTACTCAGATCTTGTACTTGAGTAAAAGTAGAAGTCCTCAGGTCTTGTACTTGAGTAAAAGTAGAAGTACTCAGGTCTTGTAGTTGAGTAAAAGTAGAAGTACTCAGGTCTTGTAGTAAAAGTAGAAGTACTCAGATCTTGTACTTGAGTAAAAGTAGAAGTTCTCAGGTCTTGTAGTAAAAGTAGAAGTACTCAGATCTTGTACTTGAGTAAAAGTAGAAGTACACAGATCTTGTAGTAAAAGTAGAAGTACTCAGATCTTGTACTTGAGTAAAAGTAGAAGTACTCAGATCTTGTACTTGAGTAAAAGTAGAAGTACTCAGGTCTTGTAGTAAAAGTAGAAGTACTGAGATCTTGTACTTGAGTAAAAGTAGAAGTACTCAGATCTTGTACTTGAGTAAAAGTAGAAGTACTCAGATCTTGTACTTGAGTGAAAGTACTCAGATCTTGTACTTGAGTAAAAGGAGAAGTACTCAGATCTGGTACTTGAGTAAAAGTAGAAGTACTCAGATCTGGTACTTGAGTAAAAGTAGAAGTACTCAGATCTGGTACTTGAGTAAAAGTAGAAGTACTCAGGTCTTATACTTTAGTAAAAGTAGAAGTACTCAGGTCTTAGTGTAGGAATACTCTGTTACTGTAAAAGTCCTGCATTCAAAATCAAAATATGGTTAAAGTAGCGACAGTAAAAGTAGTCATGGTGCAGATTGGTTGAACTGTTTGTAATAACTTCTTAATACTCGTCTCTGTCTCAGGGCTGAAGGGCCGGCTCGGGCCCTCCGGTCTGATCGGGGTCAGAGGTCACCGCGGCCCCCCGGGGAAGCGAGGCCCGGCTGGAGAGCAGGGAGACCCTGGTCTGCATGGTCCTCCAGGGCTGGAGGGGCTGCAGGGGGTCAGAGGAACCCGAGGAACCCAAGGAACCTCAGGAACCTGCAGGTGTGGTTCCCTCACGCCCAGATCTGCCTTCTCAGCAGGCATCACCAGCAGCTACCCGGCAGAAAAGACCCCCATCAGGTTTGCAACTTCAAATCAGCTGCTGTCTAGAGAAAATGATGAGTTGGGCAAATATGCAAAGAAACACAATATGAATATAACATATTTTAAGATTTGTGTATTGCTTGCAAGCATGACGACTCCTGAGTGTGACAGACTCTCTTATAGGGAGACAAAGATAATTTGCATGACAGCAACATGTGGTCCACGTGGATCACAATAAGCAAAACTCACACCCTACAAAGAACAGTTTGGTGTCGCAGCTCCCCCAAGAGCAAATCTCTACCTGTAGTGTCAGGACTCAGAGAGACGAGGAGAGCTGGAGCTTTGATGGAGTCAGGACTCAGAGAGACGAGGAGAGCTGGAGCTCTGATGGAGTCAGGACTCAGAGAGACGAGGAGAGCTGGAGCTTTGATGGAGTCAGGACTCAGAGAGACACGAGGAGAGCTGGAGCTTTGATGGAGTCAGGACTCAGAGAGACGAGGAGAGCTGGAGCTTTGATGGAGTCAGGACTCAGAGAGAGACGAGGAGAGCTGGAGCTTTGATGGAGTCAGGACTCAGAGAGACACGAGGAGAACTGGAGCTTTGATGGAGTCAGGACTCAGAGAGACGAGGAGAGCTGGAGCTTTGATGGAGTCAGGACTCAGAGAGACACGAGGAGAGCTGGAGCTCAGATGGAGTAAGGACTCAGAGACACGAGGAGAGCTGGAGCTCTGATGGAGTCAGGACTCAGAGAGACGAGGAGAGCTGGAGCTTTGATGGAGTCAGGACTCAGAGAGACGAGGAGAGCTGGAGCTTTGATGGAGTCAGGACTCAGAGAGACACGAGGAGAGCTGGAGCTTTGATGGAGTCAGGACTCAGAGAGACACGAGGAGAGCTGGAGCTTTGATGGAGTCAGGACTCAAAGAGACACGAGGAGAGCTGGAGCTTTGATGGAGTCAGGACTCAGAGAGACGAGGAGAGCTGGAGCTCTGATGGAGTCAGGACTCAGAGACACGAGGAGAGCTGGAGCTTTGATGGAGTCAGGACTCAGAGAGACACGAGGAGAGCTGGAGCTCTGATGGAGTCAGGACTCAGAGAGACACGAGGAGAGCTGGAGCTTTGATGGAGTCAGGACTCAGAGAGACGAGGAGAGCTGGAGCTTTGATGGAGTCAGGACTCAAAGAGACACGAGGAGAGCTGGAGCTCTGATGGAGTCAGGACTCAGAGAGACACGAGGAGAGCTGGAGCTTTGATGGAGTCAGGACTCAGAGAGACACGAGGAGAGCTGGAGCCTTGATGGAGTGAGGACTCAAAGAGACACGAGGAGAGCTGGAGCTTTGATGGAGTCAGGACTCAGAGAGACACAAGGAGAGCTGGAGCTTTGATGGAGTCAGGACTCAAAGAGACATGAGGAGAGCTGGAGCTTTGATGGAGTCAGGACTCAGAGAGACGAGGAGAGCTGGAGCTCTGATGGAGTCAGGACTCAGAGAGACACGAGGAGAGCTGGAGCTTTGATGGAGTCAGGACTCAGAGAGACACGAGGAGAGCTGGAGCCTTGATGGAGTGAGGACTCAAAGAGACACGAGGAGAGCTGGAGCTTTGATGGAGTCAGGACTCAGAGAGACACAAGGAGAGCTGGAGCTTTGATGGAGTCAGGACTCAGAGAGACACGAGGAGAGCTGGAGCTTTGATGGAGTCAGGACTCAGAGAGACGAGGAGAGCTGGAGCTTTGATGAGTCAGGACTCAGAGAGACATGAGGAGAGCTGGAGCCTTGATGGAGTGAGGACTCAAAGAGACACGAGGAGAGCTGGTGCTTTGATGGAGTGAGGACTCAGAGAGACACGAGGAGAGCTGGAGCTTTGATGGAGTCAGGACTCAGAGAGACGAGGAGAGCTGGAGCTTTGATGAGTCAGGACTCAGAGAGACATGAGGAGAGCTGGAGCCTTGATGGAGTGAGGACTCAAAGAGACACGAGGAGAGCTGGTGCTTTGATGGAGTCAGGACTCAGAGAGACACGAGGAGAGCTGGAGCTTTGATGGAGTCAGGACTCAGAGAGACGAGGAGAGCTGGAGCTTTGATGAGTCAGGACTCAGAGAGACATGAGGAGAGCTGGAGCCTTGATGGAGTGAGGACTCAAAGAGACATGAGGAGAGCTGGAGCTTTGATGGAGTCAGGACTCAGAGAGACGAGGAGAGCTGGAGCTTTGATGTGTCAGGACTCAGAGAGACGAGGAGAGCTGGAGCTCTGATGGAGTCAGGACTCAGAGAGACACGAGGAGAGCTGGAGCTCTGATGGAGTCAGGACTCAAAGAGACACGAGGAGAGCTGGAGCTTTGATGGAGTCAGGACTCAGAGAGACGAGGAGAGCTGGAGCTTTGATGGAGTCAGGACTCAGAGAGACGAGGAGAGCTGGAGCTTTGATGGAGTCAGGACTCAGAGAGACACGAGGAGAGCTGGAGCTCTGATGGAGTCAGGACTCAGAGAGACACGAGGAGAGCTGGAGCTTTGATGGAGTCAGGACTCAGAGAGACGAGTAGAGCTGGAGCTTTGATGGAGTCAGGACTCAGAGAGACACGAGGAGAGCTGGAGCTTTGATGGAGTCAGGACTCAGAGACACGAGGAGAGCTGGAGCTTTGATGGAGTCAGGACTCAGAGAGACGAGTAGAGCTGGAGCTTTGATGGAGTCAGGACTCAGAGAGACACGAGGAGAGCTGGAGCTTTGATGGAGTCAGGACTCAGAGACACGAGGAGAGCTGGAGCTTTGATGTAGTCAGGACTCAGAGACACGAGGAGAGCTGGAGCTTTGATGGAGTCAGGACTCAGACACGAGGAGAGCTGGAGCTCTGATGGAGTCAGGACTCAGAGACACGAGGAGAGCTGGAGCTTTGATGGAGTCAGGACTCAGACACGAGGAGAGCTGGAGCTCTGATGGAGTCAGGACTCAGAGACACGAGGAGAGCTGGAGCTTTGATGGAGTCAGGACTCAGAGAGACACAAGGAGAGCTGGAGCTCTGATGGAGTCAGGACTCAGAGAGACACGAGGAGAGCTGGAGCTTTGATGGAGTCAGGACTCAGAGACACAAGGAGAGCTGGAGCTTTGATGGAGTCAGGACTCAGAGAGACACGAGGAGAGCTGGAACTTTGATGGAGTCAGGACTCAGAGAGACACAAGGAGAGCTGGAGCTTTGATGGAGTCAGGACTCAGAGAGACACAAGGAGAGCTGGAGCTCTGATGGAGTCATGACTCAGAGAGACACGAGGAGAGCTGGAGCTTTGATGGAGTCAGGACTCAGAGAGACACGAGGAGAGCTGGAGCTTTGATGGAGTCAGGACTCAAAGAGACACGAGGAGAGCTGGAGCTTTGATGGAGTCAGGACTCAAAGAGACACGAGGAGAGCTGGAGCTTTGATGGAGTCAGGACTCAAAGAGACACGAGGAGAGCTGGAGCTCTGATGGAGTCAGGACTCAAAGAGACACGAGGAGAGCTGGAGCTTTGATGGAGTCAGGACTCAGAGAGACACGAGGAGAGCTGGAGCTTTGATGGAGTCAGGACTCAGAGACACAAGGAGAACTGGAGCTCTGATGGAGTCAGGACTCAGAGAGACACGAGGAGAGCTGGAGCTTTGATGGAGTCAGGACTCAGAGACACAAGGAGAACTGGAGCTCTGATGGAGTCAGGACTCAGTGACACGAGGAGAACTGGAGCTCTGATGGAGTCAGGATTCAGAGAGACACGAGGAGAGCTGGAGCTTTGATGGAGTCAGGACTCAGAGAGACGAGGAGAGCTGGAGCTTTGATGGAGTCAGGACTCAGAGACACACGAGGAGAGCTGGAGCTTTGATGGAGTCAGGACTCAGAGACACACGAGGAGAGCTGGAGCTTTGATGAGTCAGGACTCAGAGAGACGAGGAGAGCTGGAGCTCTGATGGAGTCAGGACTCAGAGAGACACGAGGAGAGCTGGAGCTTTGATGGAGTCAGGACTCAGAGAGACACGAGGAGAGCTGGAGCTTTGATGGAGTCAGGACTCAGAGAGACGAGGAGAGCTGGAGCTTTGATGGAGTCAGGACTCAGAGAGACACGAGGAGAGCTGGAGCTTTGATGGAGTCAGGACTCAGAGAGACGAGGAGAGCTGGAGCTCTGATGGAGTCAGGACTCAAAGAGACACGAGGAGAGCTGGAGCTTTGATGGAGTCAGGACTCAGAGAAACGAGGAGAGCTGGAGCTTTGATGGAGTCAGGACTCAGAGAGACGAGGAGAGCTGGAGCTTTGATGGAGTCAGGACTCAGAGAGACACGAGGAGAGCTGGAGCTTTGATGGAGTCAGGACTCTGAGAGACGAGGAGAGCTGGAGCTTTGATGGAGTCAGGACTCAGAAAGACACGAGGAGAGCTGGAGCTTTGATGGAGTCAGGACTCAGAGAGACACAAGGAGAGCTGGAGCTTTGATGGATTCAGGACTCAGAGACACAAGGAGAGCTGGAGCTTTGATGGAGTCAGGACTCAGAGAGACACGAGGAGAGCTGGAGTTCTGATGGAGTCAGGACTCAGAGAGACACAAGGAGAGCTGGAGCTCTGATGGAGTCAGGACTCAGATACACGAGGAGAGCTGGAGCTCTGATGGAGTCAGGACTCAGAGAGACAAAAGGAGAGCTGGAGCTCTGATGGAGTCAGGACTCAGAGAGACACGAGGAGAGCTGGAGTTCTGATGGAGTCAGGACTCAGAGAGAAACGAGGAGAGCTGGAGCTCTGATGGAGTCAGGACTCAGAGAGACATGAGGAGAGCTGGAGCTCTGATGGAGTCAGGACTCAGAGACACGAGGAGAGCTGGAGCTCTGATGAAGTCAGGACTCAGAGAGACACAAGGAGAGCTGGAGCTTTGATGGAGTCAGGACTCAGAGAGACACGAGGAGAGCTGGAGCTTTGATGGAGTCAGGACTCAGAGAGACATGAGGAGAGCTGGAGCTCTGATGGAGTCAGGACTCAGAGATACGAGGAGAGCTGGAGCTCTGATGAAGTCAGGACTCAGAGAGACACGAAGAGAGCTGGAGCTTTGATGGAGTCAGGACTCAGAGAGACACGAGGAGAGCTGGAGCTTTGATGGAGTCAGGACTCAGAGACACGAGGAGAGCTGGAGCTTTGATGGAGTCAGGACTCAGAGAGACACGAGGAGAGCTGGAGCACTGATGGAGTCAGGACTCAGAGAGACACGAGGAGAGCTGGAGCTCTGATGGAGTCAGGACTCAGAGAGACACGAGGAGAGCTGGAGCTCTGATGGAGTCAGGACTTAGAGAGACACGAGGAGAGCTGGAGCTCTGATGGAGTCAGGACTCAGAGAGACACGAGGAGAGCTGGAGCTCTGATGGAGTCAGGACTCAGAGAGACACGAGGAGAGCTGGAGCTCTGATGGAGTCAGGACTCAAAGAGACACGAGGAGAGCTGGAGCTCTGATGGAGTCAGGACTCAGAGAGACACGAAGAGAGCTGGAGCTCTGATGGAGTCAGGACTCAGAGAGACACGAGGAGAGCTGGAGCTCTGATGGAGTCAGGACTCAGAGAGACACGAGGAGAGCTGGAGCTCTGATGGAGTCAGGACTCAGAGAGACACGAGGAGAGCTGGAGCTTTGATGGAGTCAGGACTCAGAGAGACACGAGGAGAGCTGGAGCTCTGATGGCAAACATTGACGGTTTGTTTGGAGCTTCGGGCCGGAGAATTCACTAGACATTTCACGGGTCACGAGTTGACCACAGGTTGAACTTGAGATGCCAAACCAATTCTGAAGATCTCTACCCCAGACCCATGTATTTAATAATAATAATAATAATAATACATTTATTTTATGTAGGCGCCTTTCAAGGCTCTCAAGGTCGCCGTACAAACACACAAAAAAACAAGATACACAATACATAACGCCAGCATAAGAGACATAAACAGTTTATAAAAAATCTAATAAATAAAATAGAGGATGTGTGATGGATAATGATCAGGGTGGATATGCAAGTGTGAAGAGATATGTTTTGAGACGTGATTTGAAAATGGGGAGAGAGTCAGTGTTGCGGATCTCAGGTGGGAGGGAGTTCCAGAGGCAGGGTGCTAGTTCAGAGAGAATAATCAACATTGTGCATAACAAGATAGAACCATAACACCTCCATCAGCTGACGCCATTAGGCAGGAACAGGGAGACAAACACTGAGAGCCTCCAAGGTTACAGGTGCCTGCGCTCAGTCAGGACAAAACTGATAAACTGGGTCAAAGTTATGGGCTTTGGAAAATATTTCCCCAACACCCAACACCCAGGATACAGCAGTTACATTTCATTAAGATTACACTATCAAGCTTGAATAACCTCATTGCCATAATAATCAGATGGGGGAAGTAGTGGAGTACAAATACTTTGTTACTGTACTTAAGTACATTTTTCTGGTATCAGTACTTTACGCCACTAGTTTTTACTTTTACTTCTTAGATGTCGAACTCAAATACCTGTACTTTCTACTTCTTACATGTCGAACTCAAATACCTGTACTTTCTACTTCTTACATGTTGAACTCAAATACCTGTACTTTCTACTTCTCACATGTTGAACTCAAATACCTGTACTTTCTACTTCTTACATGTTGAACTCAAATACCTGTACTTTCTACTTCTTACATGTTGAACCCAAATACCTGTACTTTCTACTTCTTACATGTTGAACCCAAATACCTGTACTTTCTACTTCTCACATGTTGAACTCAAATACCTGTACTTTCTACTTCTTACATGTTGAACCCAAATACCTGTACTTTCTACTTCTTACATGTTGAACACAAATACCTGTACTTTCTACTTCTTACATGTTGAACACAAATACCTGTACTTTCTACTTCTTACATGTTGAACCCAAATACCTGTACTTTCTACTTCTTACATGTTGAACTCAAATACCTGTACTTTCTACTTCTCTCATGTTGAACACAAATACCTGTACTTTCTACTTCTCACATGTTGAACTCAAATACCTGTACTTTCTACTTCTTACATGTTGAACACAAATACCTGTACTTTCTACTTCTTACATGTTGAACCCAAATACCTGTACTTTCTACTTCTTACATGTTGAACACAAATACCTGTACTTTCTACTTCTCTCATGTTGAACACAAATACCTGTACTTTCTACTTCTCACATGTTGAACTCAAATACCTGTACTTTCTACTTCTGACATGTTGAACTCAAATACCTGTACTTTCTACTTCTTACATGTTGAACCCAAATACCTGTACTTTCTACTTCTTACATGTTGAACCCAAATACCTGTACTTTCTACTTCTTACATGTTGAACACAAATACCTGTACTTTCTACTTCTCTCATGTTGAACTCAAATACCTGTACTTTCTACTTCTTACATGTTGAACTCAAATACCTGTACTTTCTACTTCTTACATGTTGAACTCAAATACCTGTACTTTCTACTTCTTACATGTTGAACCCAAATACCTGAACTTTCTACTTCTCTCATTTTCCAAACAGCTGGTTCCTTTAGTCTGAATGTGTGTTTGGTGGCGTGATCATTATTCTTTAGAGTCATTGCGTGCCTATTGATTTGAACACGATCCGTGTATCCATCATTTCCTGGTCTTCTCTAAAGAAGAGGGACCAATGGAAACGTTGTCATGTTGCCGTTGTTCAGCATGGAAACATTCATTAGCTAACAATGACATTATTGTTCTATTAATATAAAGGGAGGTCAGGTACTCTTTAAAACAGCTGCTAGTTATGGGTACTTTTTACTGAAGTACACTTCAAAGCCTCTTTACTTTGACTTGAGTAAAGAAGTTTAGTCAGTACTTCTACTTTCACCAGAGTATTTTTAAAAACGAGTATCTGTACTTCTACTTGAGTAAAGGATGTGTGTACTTCTACTTGAGTAAAGGATGTGTGTACTTTGCCCTCTCTAACAGGTTCAACAAGGTGCTGTTGAATGAGGGGGGGAACTACGACCCTCAGACGGGGAAGTTCATGTGCTCCCTCCCCGGGATCTACTTCTTCTCTTACCACATCACGCTGGCCAACAAGCACCTGGCCATCGGGCTGGTGCACAACGGGCAGTACCGCATCAAGACCTTTGACGCCAACACGGGGAACCACGACTCGGCCTCGGGGTCCACCGCCATGTTCCTGAACCCCGAGGACCAGGTGTGGCTGGAGATCTTCTTCAAGGACCAGAACGGCCTGTTTGCAGAACCGGGTTGGAGCGACTCACTGTTCTCCGGGTTCCTGCTGTACGCTGACACCGACTATATGGACACACTGGCAGAGGAGTACTCCTAGAGACAGAGGGGACCCTGAAGGCAGCATTGAATACGCTTAGAGACAGAGGAGACCCTGAAGGCAGCATTGAATACTCTTAGAGACAGAGGGGACCCTGAAGGCAGCATCGAATATTCATAGAGACAGAGGGGACCCTGAAGGCAGCATCGAATACTCATAGAGACAAAGGGGAGCCTGAAGGCAGCATTGAATACTCTTAGAGACAGAGGGGACCCTGAAGGCAGCATCGAATACTCTTAGAGACAGAGGGGACCCTGAAGGCAGCATCGAATACTCTTAGAGACAAAGTGGAGCCTGAAGGCAGCATTGAATACTCTTAGAGACAGAGGGGACCCTGAAGGCAGCATCGAATACTCTTAGAGACAGAGGGGACCCTGAAGGCAGCATCGAATACTCTTAGAGACAGAAACAGAGACCCTGAACTAGAAGCCCTACTACTAAAAATCTGAAAATGTGAGAAATCTAGTCGTAGTTCTGGACCCCGACCTCAATTACAAAACCCACATTCACACAATTACTAAATCAGCATACTATCACCTGCAATACATAGACTTAGAACACTCATGTCTCAACAAGACCTTGAAAACCCAACTCACGCATTTGTGTTTAGCAGGTTTGATTACTGTAACAGTGTTTTTACTCGTCTCTGTAAAAGAACCGTTTAAAAACTGCAACTAATCCAGAGTCCTGACCAAAACAAAAAGAGTAGATCACATCACCCCTGCTCTCAGATCACTGGCTACCAGGAGCTCACAGAATAGATCTAACATTTGTATTGCTAACTTTTAAAGGATTAAATGGTTTGGGACCCCAATATATGTCCGACATGCTGCTCTGTGACGAGCCGATGAGTCTTACTCGTTGTCCCCGGCTCAGAACCAAACCCTCTGACGCTGCTTTAGTCTTCATGCTCCCCACTAATGGAACAAATATCCCGAAAACCCGAGGTCTTCTTCACCAACGCTGAGTTCTTTTAAATCGAGGCTAAAGACATTCCCCTTTTTAGCTGCCTACCCAGAAGTCTTTTAACTTCTTTTAGCACCTACTGTATTTACAGTGTTGTTTTAAACTATCTCTTTTATGCATGGCTTTTATGGATCTGTTATTCCATTGTGTTTATTTATTGTGTTCCTTTTTTTTGTTTTCTTATTGTGGGATAATGTTGATTTAAAGCACTTTGAATTGCCTCTGTGCCTGAAAATGTGCTTTATAAATAAACGTACCTTACCTAACCTGAAGGCAGCATCTCCTGGTCCAATGGGATTCCTTCATGTGGTTCTGGATTACGTCAGAACATAATAATAATCAGCCAAAGGTGAGCTGCATGCTAAAGCTAAGCTAAGCTAATTCCGCAGTGATGGCACCATGTTCTGGATGTAAACAAAAGAGTCAATGAAATTATTTTTGATTTGTCTCGTGAGCTCCTTCTGTTTTGATTTATTAAGGAGGATTTTATGTTTTTGTTGTTTTATGTAGCCTCTCTGAAGAACCAGCACCGTGTCGTGGTGAGAGGTTTGTGAACCCTGATGAACCTGGCTCTGTGCTGTCTGGAGCCTTGTGGTCCTGCTAGGGTCTCCCATGGCAAATTGATCTCAAGCAACGGGCCAGACTAAGATTGGTTCAAAGACCTCATGAAAGACGACACAAGAAGTGAGGATACCCGGCCCGGAGGAAGCCCGAGTCCCGGAGGAAGCCCGAGTCCCGGAGGAAGCCTGAGTCCTCCTCCTGGACCCAGGCCCCGAAGGAGGACTCGTCGGCGATGTCACAAGTTCGACACATTTATAGTTGTTTTTTGGATTGGCACATCTTAACTCTCCTTCCAATCAGCTCACTCCCCTCACCTGGTCTCCCCAGCCCTTCTCCTCACCTGCTACTCATTCCCTCATTAACTCCACAGTACACACACCACCTCACTCTCACTTGTCCTCTGCCAGATTGTCTTGTGTATTCTGCCAAGCTCTCCAGCGTTTCAATATCTTTTGTTCAGTTATCTGTCATTTTGTGAAACATATTATAGCATCAACCCTTTAGTAATCAGACATAACTGGATTCCTATCAGGAGAGACGTGTGTGTGTGTGTGTGTGTGTGTGTGTGTGTGTCTCTGATTGTCTCCAGGTGCAGCCTCTCCCTCAGGTGCTCCCAATCCCCAATCAGGGCCTCCACAAAGGCCCTGAGGAAGGCTGCAGTCTCTCTCTCCTTCTCCTCTGGGCTGTAGTGATGGCAGTTTGACACTGAAGCTTCGATACATGCTTCAAACCCTGGACTTCCTATTCCATAGAAGCATGCTTCGAAGCTTGCTTCAAATCACGTGACATGTGACGTCCGAAGCAGCAACTGCTTCATTTCCTGAATGAATCAACTCACTGGTGCGCCGTCCAATCAGGTGATTCAATGCACTGCCTCGTCTCGATTCTGACTGGTTGAAATAGTTTGAATTTGAGCGTCACTCAGTAAGTGACACTTACTTTATAACCGCTCAAAAAAATGCACAATGTGTGGGTTGTCGTAGTAGTTTGCATTGTTGCTGTTGAGTTGTTGGTATCGTGTTAGTATTGGATCATTATGGAGCCAGCCAGGAAGAACACTTCAATCTGATTGCGCATGATAAGGTAGGTGAGCTGGTTGTTTAATATGTAACTTAAGAAAAGTAACGTATACATCAGTAAATGTATACGTTAAATACTACAGTATTATATGGTCTATATTAAGTAGCATTGGAGTAAAATCATGCATGTGATCAATGTAGCCATTAGGCTATAGCTTTAAAGACTCAAATTGCATTTTTATTTCCAACTGGCTTTCTCCACAGGTCCAGGGCTTGGTGTGTTCAACTGAACTGAAGTACCATGGGAATACTTCCTCCATGATTAGGCACTTCACTGCCAGACATGGAGCTGCTGTGACCCAGGGGAACACAAAGGGTATGTTATTATTAACTAGTAACACTAACACAATATGCTAGGACTGTATTCCATGACTCACAAGCTGCTTCCTTTGAGTGCAATTTCACATAAATCCTTATTTCCTTTTTTTGGTTTTGTTTTTATTCTTTATCTCTTTTCAAAGAGAGGCCGTCAGTGGGGGCAGCTCTTTCGACGCTGAACACAGATGTGAGACCTCTGTCCTCTGAGGGCTATGACACAGCGGACGCATGCCTGCAAATGCTCGCCCCCTTTTTCCAGGCAACAGTAGAACTGTCCGAGGAGAAGAGTCTCAGGGTCAAAGGTCATCCCAATGACGAAGATTTTAATGCTATACTTGAATGACACAATTGGGAAAACAAGCCAGGACACAGCGAAACTACTGGGACAGAACCTGGTGTCAATTATGCAGAACAAGGACACCACGGAGAGCCAAACTGCATTTCAACACTGCTGGTTTCAAAACAATTGGATTCTACAATCAAGCACAGGCAGCGGCATCAGTTGAACGACTGACAGCACTTTGCACACAACTGATGAAAAACGCACCACCTGACACACCTACAGAAGAGCAGCTCAACCGGCACCAGCCAGTGTTGACATCCTCCACAGGTAATGTTATAAATAGTTAATTGATCAAATGCAGGACAAAATAAGTCCAAGTAAAAAAGGACACACATTGAAAGCTTTCAGTACTGATGATTACAGTCGTGTGTTGTCTTTCAGGTCTTAACCTTTCAGAAACTCTGGACAGAGATGCTTCTGAAGCGAGGAGGGCAAGGGATGCTACAGCGGAGGTGCAGCGGCACATGACCGATCCACCGCTGGGAAGATCACAAGACCCACTGGCGTACTGGGTGCACCACCAAAATGTGTGCCCTAATCTTTTCAAACTGGCGAAACCATTTGTATGCATCATCTGTTCCATGTGAGCGAGTGTTTTCCAAATGCGGGGAAATTGTTAGCAAGAAAAGAAACCGGCTCAATCCAAAAAAATGATGTACCTGAATAAAAACCTTTGAGTGTTCCCCATCCCCCACGAACACCCCCTGCCATAATGACACAAGCACACCGATGCCATATGTTCCCAGAACCCTCTCCTCAATAACACAATACACACCACATCCATCTTGATTTGTAAATGATATTCATGATACACACAGTTCATGTCTTAGTGTGTGTGAGTATCAAAATTATTTTCATGGCAAAGCTCCTTTAAACCCAGTGCAGCCTTGCACTTCGCCAGGAGAGGGCGCTGTAAGTGAAGCTTCGAGAAATGAACCCATTTCCGACACAATTGGCCCGAGTGGTTCGATGCTTCATTTGCCCATCACTAGTGATCTGTGTAGGATGTTGGACGTGCAACTTGTAGAAGTTCTGACCAGTGTCTTGGTTTACTGTTGTCGCTTTCTTTTATGAGGAAGTTGTTTTGGTTTGTCGTAAGTTTGCATTTCAAATTGGCTGGTGAGGTGCTTTACTCTCTTTGACTAAAACATCGCCTTGTGGCTTCAGCAATCACTTTCCTCTTTTCTCTCTTCCCTTTGTACCCCTAGTCCATCTGTGTACATAATAACGTAATACTATCAGAGACTGGATATACGATATACCCCCCCCCCTCTCTGGTCACTACAATGAGGAAAATAAATTACGGGCCAAAAGTTTATTTACAAGAATTAAAAGTAAGCAGAGGACACCAAACCAACTGAGACCTGTCTGTCCGCTGCATCTACGCACACACTGTACCACACACACCTACACACTGTACCACACACTGTACCACACACACACACCTACACACTGTACCACACACACACACCTACACACTGTACCACACACACACCTACACACTGTACCACACACTGTACCACACACACACCTACACACTGTACCACACACACCTGCACACTGTACCACACACACCACACACTGTACCACACACACCTACACACTGTACCACACACACCTACACACTGTACCACACACACCACACACTGTACCACACACACCTACACACTGTACCACACACACACACCTACACACTGTACCACACACACACACCTACACACTGTACCACACACTGTACCACACACACACACCTACACACTGTACAACACACACCACACACTGTACCACACACACCTACACACTGTACCACACACACACACCTACACACTGTACCACACACACACACCTACACACTGTACCACACACTGTACCACACACACACACCTACACACTGTACCACACACTGTACCACACACACACACCTACACACTGTACCACACACACCTACACACTGTACCACACACACCTACACACTGTACCACACACACGCACCTACAGCTAACAGCCTAACAGCCGTTGTGTATTTTATTTTGTGAAGCACTAAATGGTTTTAGAAACATCTGGACTCTTTGTTTGTAGATATCTACTAAACTAAAGCAAATAAAGAGAGTAGGCCTGTTCTACTGAGTGATATATATTATACACACTGCTCTGCTTTCTGCACGGAGCCTCCTCGATGCTCGATCCTCGATCCTCGAAGTGCATTTAGAGAAATGAGATGTCCTTCAACATGGCGCGCTGAAATTCATTTCCGGGTCACTACCGGAGGACCGAGGAGTCGAGGAGTCGAGGAGGGGGAATTAGAGAAATGAGAAAGGGCCTCTGTGTGAACAGCAGGTGCAGGAGGAAATGAAGACGGATGTATTTTACATTTTCAGATGTAATTATTCATTAATAAATATGTATCTCATCAAACTGGTAAACAGCAGTAACAAATATGAATTAATGTATAAAATGAAATTAAACTGCATCATTATAAGAGATAGTCCTCGATCCTTTCAGATGATGAGGTTGAATTATTTATTCACGTTTTTTTTTTGTGTTTTTTGGTTTTAATTTAGATTTTTTTAGGCTAATTATGTTATTAAGTTTAGCAGAGTTTGATTAAACTCCTGATGTTGGATTATTTATTGACGTGAAAATTCTGTCTTTTTTTCATTGGGTGTTTTCTACTAGTTAATGAATGATATGCCTGTTTTATCATTTATTGTTTGTTTGTGAAAAGCAAAGCAGCAACCAACTGAAACAGCTGCAGAGCGTAAGGCTGGCCACCAGGGGGCAGTGTCTCCATTCAGTAAATACATGGAAAAACAAATACTATAAGAAGCGGTGCTGTTATTGAAATGTTGTGATTTGTAAGACTATCTCATCAAGAGAAACCCTGAGAGTGTTTCCTCTCAGCTTCACTCTGACAGGTGAAGGCCAGGTGGAAACAACCTCTCCTCCTCCTCCCTTCCTCATTCCTTCCCTTGAACCCTCACCTCCTCCCTCTCCCCCCTGTGATGCCTTCAGTGTCACATTCAAACCAAACTTCACACAGAGATGTTTGCTCAGTGGTCAATAGTAATAACAGCTTATTATTTTTACAGTCCATCGTTTTTTTAGGGTTGACCAAAAGTGTTTTTGTTTTCATTCTGTCTTTAAACTCTTCTATTCTGAGATGTTGCCCCAATGTGCTTCAGAAGGCCGGTTCGAATCCTGAGCCGAACATTCAGGCACTTTCCTCCCCTTCAACTCTTTACATCTCAAAGGCCCTCGGTCACAGAAATACCTTTAAAACATCTGGGTAATTTAACTAGAAGTTAAATGCTGAGATTTTCTGAAAAAAAGTCACTGTTTAAAGATGTTTGAGAAAAAAGTCAGAATTCTAAGATTTTCGATAAAAAGAAGAATATATCGAAAAACTTCATTTCACATTTCTTCAGTCTTGGTCCCTCTGTCCCAGTCTGTAACTCGTCAGGGCAGACATGGTGTCATGTTCGACCATCAACTCAGTTTAGACATTCAATCCTGCTTTTTCAGATCTCATAAAAAATACGATTTTTTATGATTTTCAGAAAAAAGTAAGCAACAACGCCCCCTAGCTGTGATATACTGACCATATACCACGCCCCCTAGCTGTGATATACTGACCATATACCACGCCCCCTAGCTGTGATATACTGACCATATACCACGGCCCCTAGCTGTGATATACTGACCATATACCACGGCCCCTAGCTGTGATATAATGACCATATACCACGCCCCCTAGCTGTGATATACTGAGCATATACCACGCCCCCTAGCTGTGATATACTGAGCATATACCACGGCCCCTAGCTGTGATATAATGACCATATACCACGACCCCTAGCTGTGATATACTGAGCATATACCACGGCCTCTAGCTGTGATATAATGACCATATACCAAGCCCCCAAGCTGTGATATACTGAGCATATACCACGCCCCCTAGCTGTGATATACTGAGCATATACCACGCCCCCTAGCTGTGATATACTGAGCATATACCACGCCCCTTAGCTGTGATATACTGACCATATACCACGGCCCCTAGCTGTGATATAATGACCATATACCACGACCCCTAGCTGTGATATACTGAGCATATACCACGGCCTCTAGCTGTGATATAATGACCATATACCAAGCCCCCAAGCTGTGATATACTGAGCATATACCACGCCCCCTAGCTGTGATATAATGACCATATACCACGCCCCCTAGCTGTGATATACTGACCATATACCACGGCCCCTAGCTGTGATATACTGACCATATACCACGGCCCCTAGCTGTGATATACTGACCATATACCACGCCCCCTAGCTGTGATATACTGAGCATATACCACGCCCCTTAGCTGTGATATACTGAGCATACACCACGGCCCCTAGCTGTGATATAATGACCATATACCACGCCCCCTAGCTGTGATATACTGACCATATACCACGCCCCCTAGCTGTGATATACTGAGCATATACCACGCCCCCTAGCTGTGATATACTGACCATATACCACGCCCCCTAGCTGTGATATACTGAGCATATACCACGCCCCCTAGCTGTGATATACTGAGCATATACCACGCCCCCTAGCTGTGATATACTGAGCATATACCACGGCCCCTAGCTGTGATATACTGAACATATACCACGGCCCCTAGCTGTGATATACTGAGCATATACCACGCCCCCTAGCTGTGATATACTGAGCATATACCACGCCCCCTAGCTGTGATATACTGAGCATATACCACGCCCCCTAGCTGTGATATACTGACCATATACCACGCCCCCTAGCTGTGATATACTGACCATATACCACGCCCCCTAGCTGTGATATAATGAGCATATACCACGGCCCCTAGCTGTGATATACTGACCATATACCACGCCCCCTAGCTGTGATATACTGACCATATACCACGCCCCCTAGCTGTGATATACTGACCATATACCACGCCCCCTAGCTGTGATATACTGACCATATACCACGGCCCCTAGCTGTGATATACTGACCATATACCACGCCCTCTAGCTGTGATATACTGAGCATATACCACGCCCCCTAGCTGTGATATACTGACCATATACCACGCCCCCTAGCTGTGATATACTGAGCATATACCACGCCCCCTAGCTGTGATATACTGACCATATACCACGCCCCCTAGCTGTGATATAATGAGCATATACCACGCCCCCTAGCTGTGATATACTGACCATATACCACGGCCCCTAGCTGTGATATACTGACCATATACCACGCCCCCTAGCTGTGATATACTGAGCATATACCACGCCCCCTAGCTGTGATATACTGACCATATACCACGCCCCCTAGCTGTGATATACTGAGCATATACCACGCCCCCTAGCTGTGATATACTGACCATATACCACGCCCCCTAGCTGTGATATACTGAGCATATACCACGCCCCCTAGCTGTGATATACTGACCATATACCACGCCCCCTAGCTGTGATATACTGAGCATATACCACGCCCCCTAGCTGTGATATACTGACCATATACCACGCCCCCTAGCTGTGATATACTGACCATATACCACGCCCCCTAGCTGTGATATACTGACCATATACCACGGCCCCTAGCTGTGATATACTGACCATATACCACGCCCTCTAGCTGTGATATACTGAGCATATACCACGCCCTCTAGCTGTGATATACTGAGCATATACCACGCCCCCTAGCTGTGATATACTGAGCATATACCACGCCCTCTAGCTGTGATATACTGAGCATATACCACGCCCCCTAGCTGTGATTTACTGAGCATACACCACGCCCCCTAGCTGTGATATACTGACCATATACCACGCCCCCTAGCTGTGATATACTGAGCATATACCACGCCCCCTAGCTGTGATATACTGAGCATATACCACGCCCCCTAGCTGTGATATACTGACCATATACCACGCCCCCTAGCTGTGATATACTGAGCATATACCACGCCCCCTAGCTGTGATATACTGACCATATACCACGCCCCCTAGCTGTGATATACTGAGCATATACCACGCCCCCTAGCTGTGATATACTGACCATATACCACGCCCTCTAGCTGTGATATACTGAGCATATACCACGCCCCCTAGCTGTGATATACTGACCATATACCACGCCCCCTAGCTGTGATATACTGAGCATATACCACGCCCCCTAGCTGTGATATACTGACCATATACCACGCCCCCTAGCTGTGATATACTGACCATATACCACGCCCCCTAGCTGTGATATACTGACCATATACCACGCCCCCTAGCTGTGATATACTGACCATATACCACGCCCCCTAGCTGTGATATACTGACCATATACCACGCCCCTAGCTGTGATATACTGAGCATATACCACGACCCCTAGCTGTGATATACTGAGCATATACCACGCCCCCTAGCTGTGATATACTGACCATATACCACGCCCCCTAGCTGTGATATACTGACCATATACCACGCCCCCTAGCTGTGATATACTGACCATATACCACGCCCTCTAGCTGTGATATACTGAGCATATACCACGGCCCCTAGCTGTGATATACTGACCATATACCACGCCCCCTAGCTGTGATATACTGAGCATATACCACGGCCCCTAGCTGTGATATACTGACCATATACCACGCCCCCTAGCTGTGATATACTGACCATATACCACGCCCTCTAGCTGTGATATACTGAGCATATACCACGGCCCCGAGCTGTGATATACTGACCATACACCACGCCCCCTAGCTGTGATATACTGACCATATACCACGCCCCCTAGCTGTGATATACTGACCATATACCACGCCCCCTAGCTGTGATATACTGAGCATATACCACGCCCCCTAGCTGTGATATACTGACCATATACCACGCCCCCTAGCTGTGATATACTGACCATATACCACGCCCCCTAGCTGTGATATACTGAGCATATACCACGCCGCCTAGCTGTGATATACTGACCATATACCACGCCCCCTAGCTGTGATATAATGACCATATACCACGCCCCCTAGCTGTGATATACTGAGCATATACCACGGCCCCTAGCTGTGATATACTGACCATATACCACGCCCCCTAGCTGTGATATAATGACCATATACCACGCCCCCTAGCTGTGATATACTGAGCATATACCACGGCCCCTAGCTGTGATATACTGACCATATACCACGCCCCCTAGCTGTGATATACTGACCATATACCACGCCCCCTAGCTGTGATATACTGAGCATATACCACGCCGCCTAGCTGTGATATACTGACCATATACCACGCCCCCTAGCTGTGATATAATGACCATATACCACGCCCCCTAGCTGTGATATACTGAGCATATACCACGGCCCCTAGCTGTGATATACTGACCATATACCACGCCCCCTAGCTGTGATATACTGACCATATACCACGCCCTCTAGCTGTGATATACTGAGCATATACCACGGCCCCTAGCTGTGATATACTGACCATATACCACGCCCCCTAGCTGTGATATACTGAGCATATACCACGCCGCCTAGCTGTGATATACTGACCATATACCACGCCCCCTAGCTGTGATATAATGACCATATACCACGCCCCCTAGCTGTGATATACTGAGCATATACCACGCCGCCTAGCTGTGATATACTGACCATATACCACGCCCCCTAGCTGTGATATACTGACCATATACCACGCCCCCTAGCTGTGATATACTGAGCATATACCACGGCCCCTAGCTGTGATATACTGACCATATACCACGCCCCCTAGCTGTGATATACTGACCATATACCACACCCTCTAGCTGTGATATACTGAGCATATACCACGGCCCCTAGCTGTGATATACTGACCATACACCACGCCCCCTAGCTGTGATATACTGACCATATACCACGCCCCCTAGCTGTGATATACTGACCATATACCACGCCCCCTAGCTGTGATATACTGACCATATACCACGCCCCCTAGCTGTGATATACTGAGCATATACCACGCCGCCTAGCTGTGATATACTGACCATATACCACGGTCTGTTGTGAGCTATTGCTTAAATATATGTAGATATATCTCACTGGTACTGTATGTACTTTGCCCGTGTTGCTTTGACAACTGCTTCTATATTACTCTCTGTAGTAAAGTAATAAAGAAATAAAGAAATAAAAAGGTTTCTCCAAAGGTGAAACTTTATTGTTAATTTGCTTCTTCTGTTTTAAATACCAAAATAAACCGAGTTCTGGGTTTAATGTTTGATTTAAATACAGATGATAAAGTTTAGTTTATTAGTTTAGTATATAAGTATTTAGCAGAGATGTAAAGTAACTAAGTAGATTTATTCAAGTACTACTTCTACTTTTACTCAAGTACAAGATCTGAGTACTTCTACTTTTACTCAAGTACAAGATCTGAGTACTTCTACTTTTACTCAAGTACAAGATCTCAGTACTTCTACTTTTACTCAAGTACAAGATCTGAGTACTTCTACTGTTACTCAAGAACAATATCTGAGTACTTCTACTTTTACTCAAGTACAATATCTGAGTACTCCTACTTTTACTCAAGTACAAGATCTGAGTACTTCTACTGTTACTCAAGAACAATATCTGAGTACTTCTACTTTTACTCAAGTACAATATCTGAGTACTCCTACTTTTACTCAAGTACAAGATCTGAGTACTTCTACTTTTACTCAAGTACAAGATCTGAGTACTTCTCCTGTTACTCAAGAACAATATCTGAGTACTTCTACTTTTACTCAAGTACAATATCTGAGTACTCCTACTTTTACTCAAGTACAAGATCTGAGTACTTCTACTTTTACTCAAGTACAAGATCTGAGTACTTCTACTGTTACTCAAGAACAATATCTGAGTACTACTCCCCCTCTGTGTACAAGTATTACTTCGTGTTGTAATACCTGTAATCCTGTGAACTGTGTATCAGCTGCTGCCACCAGAGGGCGCTGTTGCATCAGTTGTAACCCCCTCCCTGCAGACTGCTGTCCGCTCTCTTTAACTCATAATGAATTATATGCTTTTTAAATGTTTTAAAGATAATTTTAAATGTTCAGTACAAGAGAAAATGATTTACAAAAAATACCATAAAATATTGAAGTATATGTGAGTGTTTTAAATCTCCCTGCTTTCTCTAAATATCATAATTTATAAACACGTTTCTAAATAAACAGTAGACTTGATGATGCTCCTCGTGCTATATTCCAATGACTTGTTTGTAGACTCTTCTCTCTACGATTCATATCCTATTTTATTTGTATTTAATATTTTAACTATTGTATCTGTGTTATTGTGTCGCTCTGTTGGAGGAGCCTCAGATTTTACACTGCAGTATGAACACATGACAATAAAAGCCTTGAACCTTGAATCCTGCATATCTGCAGGGGGCAGGAAACAACACCCCCCCTCACCCCCCCCCCCCCCCATACATCCTGCTCCTCTGTTATCTCAGGTAAACATTTACTGTGGGGGGGTTTCCATCTGATCATTGTTTCTGTCACACCTCACACACACAGAGACTCCTGTGTGTGTGTGTGTGTGTGTGTGTGTGTGTGTGTGTGTGTGTGTGTGTGTGTGCGTGCGTGAGTGCAGGTATCAGCCCGGGGGGGTGCGTGCCTCCCCAGAGAGAGTTATAATTTGCAGCATCAGAATAAATAAAGAGAGAGCTGGGGAGAGCTGGGGAAACCCCCCCCCTCCTCAGATTTATGACTGCTTTTAAAAACTCTGCATTGTGTGTGTGAGAGAGAGAGAGTGTGAGAGTGTGTGTGTGTGTGTGTGTGTGTATGTGTGTGTGTGTGTGTGTATGTGTGTGTGTGTGTGTGTGTGTGTGTGTGGGTGTGGGTGTGCATGTGAGAGAGAGAGTGTGTGAGAGAGAGAGAGTGTGTGTGTGCGTGAGAGAGTGTGTGTGTTTGTGTGAGAGAGAGAGAGAGTGTGTGTGTGTGTGCGTGAGAGAGTGTGTGTGTGTGTGTGTGTGTGTGTGTGTGTGCGTGAGAGTTTGTGTGCAAGAAATACAAAATAAAATAATATATCTTTTCTGAAATAATTTAGTTTTTTGTTATTCTGAAAATCTGAGGATTCTGCTTTTAATCTTAGAAATCTAGGAACATGCTTTTCCTTTTATATCTGAACATTTTAGGGAAAACAATTATCTATAGAAATATCTTTCTATATCTTTTTCTGATTTATTGTATTTTTCCATGAGTCTCTTTTTGTTGAGTCCTTTTTGTTGAGTCTCTTTTTGTTGAGTCCTTTTTGTTGAGTCCTCCTCTCAGAGAAGAAGTTCAGCGACTCTGCCTCCAGCCCGGAGCTTCAATAGCAGCGCGGCAGGGGAGGGACGCACTGCCAGGATCACACACACACTCTCTCACACACTCTCTCACACACTCCTGCCCACCAGAGACCAGCTCAGTCCGAGAGAAGCTGCACTCAGAGCAGGACCTGGACCACAGAGGACTTACAGCCGCGGGACTTGCTGCAGTTTCTCCGCCACTTTGTCTGCTCTTCTTGGAGGTTTCGGGGAGTTAGAGGAAGAAGAGGATCCGCGTGCAGACTCTGGAAGGTAAGACATGTTGGAGATCTGGGTTTGATCCGGAGCTGCTAGGGAATGATCAGACTAAACTTCCTCCTCTATCCTCTGTCACTTCGGTTTAAGAGGAGCTGCTGTCCGGAGGGGAAGAGCTCTGCGGAGGGGAAGAGCTCTGCGGAGGGGAAGAGCTCTGCGGAGGGGAAGAGCTCTGCGGGGCTACACTCCGGAAAGTTTCCAACAAACCCGAGCTCTGATGCGTTTTGAATCTGCTCCTGGATCAGATTCACAACACTTTAATGTCCATTAAATTAACATGTCATGGAAATGTGTCTTTGGCTCTGGTAAATAGTACAACCTCTCACACAGAGGGAAACTGCATTTAAAGGCACTCAGCGTCAGTTCTTCCACTGGCTTGGCTCCATTCAAATATCACTTGTATTAAATATAAATAAAGTACCACCATGCACCGCGCTGTGTGTCCTGTGCAAAGTGAGAAAACTGCACTTTGGGTAAACCTGATCCACCTTCACGCACCTGTACGAGCTGCGCGTGATGAGCGTCTTTTTCACCTTCATTGATTGATTACTTCTAACATGACTCTGTGCAGATAGCAGAGTCTTATGTTGGAGCAGGTTCCTGTGCGCGGTGCATGGGGCTCTGATGAGACACACCCGGCTGGATGTGGAGCCTCCCCTCCGCGCGGCTTCTCAGGAGAATGAACAAAAAGTCTTAAAATGGGGAAGGTCTGCATACCGTAACTAAACCGTGATTAGCATATGAACACTGTCCGACTCAAAGAGCTCTGCAGAGACTGTGTGTGTGTGTGTGTGTGTGTGTGTGTGTGTGTGTGTGTGTGTGTGTGTGTGTGTGTGTGTGTGTGTGTGTGTGTGTGTGGTGTGTGTGTGTGTGTGTGTGTGTGTGTGTGTGTGTGTGTGTGTGTGTGTGTGTGTGTGTGTGTGTGTGTGTGTGTGTGTGTGTGTGTGTGTGTGTGTGTGTGTGTGTGTGTGTGTGTGTGTGTGTGTGTGAGACAGCCTCACAGACAGACACACACACACACATCACTGCTGCAACATGCACCTTTTCATTTCCTCTACTCTGCTCCGCTCCAGCAGCACCGGGCGCTCTCACTGCTCGCAGCCGCTCATGGCGCTCCTTCAGGCGGCCTCGCTCTGCGCCAGGTCCCGCTGAGGCTCCGGAGGATGGGTGACTTTCCCATGGGGCATTTCCTCTTGTAATCTTTAATCACCCTCTGCACACAATGCCAACACATCAGTCACCCCCCCCCACACACACACCCTCATGTCTGTCTGAATGAGACGACCTGACCCTCTGCACACACACACACACACACACACACACACACACACACACACACACACACACACACACACACACACATTCCTGCATGCAGTGTTAAATGCAAGCTTCGGAGATGGAGCCTAAAGGGGGGGGGTGAAGGAAACTGGGCTCTCCTTCCCATGATGCTTTGTGCCAGCCTTCTGTGGTTCTGATGATGTGGAGAGCTGTGAGTGATGTTGTGGACGAGAGGAGGAGGAGACGATGGAGGAATGCTCTCAC
>JAPTMU010000352.1:0-47500 GCA_028583405.1 Pogonophryne albipinna | reverse complement strand
TCAGCAGGAGAGGACTCTTTAAAGTAGAGACACTACATACTGATATACACCTGAACATCAGCAGGAGAGGACTCTTTAAAGTAGAGACACTACATACTGATATACACCTGAACATCAGCAGGAGAGGACTCTTTAAAGTAGAGACACTACATACTGATATACACCTGAACATCAGCAGGAGAGGACTCTTTAAAGTAGAGACACTACATACTGATATACACCTGAACATCAGCAGGAGAGGACTCTTTAAAGTAGAGACACTACATACTGATATACACCTGAACATCAGCAGGAGAGGACTCTTTAAAGTAGAGACACTACATACTGATATACACCTGAACATCAGCAGGAGAGGACTCTTTAAAGTAGAGACACTACATACTGATATACACCTGAACATCAGCAGGAGAGGACTCTTTAAAGTAGAGACACTACATACTGATATACACCTGAACATCAGCAGGAGAGGACTCTTTAAAGTAGAGACACTACATACTGATATACACCTGAACATCAGCAGGAGAGGACTCTTTAAAGTAGAGACACTACATACTGATATACACCTGAACATCAGCAGGAGAGGACTCTTTAAAGTAGAGACACTACATACTGATATACACCTGAACATCAGCAGGAGAGGACTCTTTAAAGTAGAGACACTACATACTGATATACACCTGAACATCAGCAGGAGAGGACTCTTTAAAGTAGAGACACTACATACTGATATACACCTGAACATCAGCAGGAGAGGACTCTTTAAAGTAGAGACACTACATACTGATATACACCTGAACATCAGCAGGAGAGGACTCTTTAAAGTAGAGACACTACATACTGATATACACCTGAACATCAGCAGGAGAGGACTCTTTAAAGTAGAGACACTACATACTGATATACACCTGAACATCAGCAGGAGAGGACTCTTTAAAGTAGAGACACTACATACTGATATACACCTGAACATCAGCAGGAGAGGACTCTTTAAAGTAGAGACACTACATACTGATATACACCTGAACATCAGCAGGAGAGGACTCTTTAAAGTAGAGACACTACATACTGATATACACCTGAACATCAGCAGGAGAGGACTCTTTAAAGTAGAGACACTACATACTGATATACACCTGAACATCAGCAGGAGAGGACTCTTTAAAGTAGAGACACTACATACTGATATACACCTGAACATCAGCAGGAGAGGACTCTTTAAAGTAGAGACACTACATACTGATATACACCTGAACATCAGCAGGAGAGGACTCTTTAAAGTAGAGACACTACATACTGATATACACCTGAACATCAGCAGGAGAGGACTCTTTAAAGTAGAGACACTACATACTGATATACACCTGAACATCAGCAGGAGAGGACTCTTTAAAGTAGAGACACTACATACTGATATACACCTGAACATCAGCAGGAGAGGACTCTTTAAAGTAGAGACACTACATACTGATATACACCTGAACATCAGCAGGAGAGGACTCTTTAAAGTAGAGACACTACATACTGATATACACCTGAACATCAGCAGGAGAGGACTCTTTAAAGTAGAGACACTACATACTGATATACACCTGAACATCAGCAGGAGAGGACTCTTTAAAGTAGAGACACTACATACTGATATACACCTGAACATCAGCAGGAGAGGACTCTTTAAAGTAGAGACACTACATACTGATATACACCTGAACATCAGCAGGAGAGGACTCTTTAAAGTAGAGACACTACATACTGATATACACCTGAACATCAGCAGGAGAGGACTCTTTAAAGTAGAGACACTACATACTGATATACACCTGAACATCAGCAGGAGAGGACTCTTTAAAGTAGAGACACTACATACTGATATACACCTGAACATCAGCAGGAGAGGACTCTTTAAAGTAGAGACACTACATACTGATATACACCTGAACATCAGCAGGAGAGGACTCTTTAAAGTAGAGACACTACATACTGATATACACCTGAACATCAGCAGGAGAGGACTCTTTAAAGTAGAGACACTACATACTGATATACACCTGAACATCAGCAGGAGAGGACTCTTTAAAGTAGAGACACTACATACTGATATACACCTGAACATCAGCAGGAGAGGACTCTTTAAAGTAGAGACACTACATACTGATATACACCTGAACATCAGCAGGAGAGGACTCTTTAAAGTAGAGACACTACATACTGATATACACCTGAACATCAGCAGGAGAGGACTCTTTAAAGTAGAGACACTACATACTGATATACACCTGAACATCAGCAGGAGAGGACTCTTTAAAGTAGAGACACTACATACTGATATACACCTGAACATCAGCAGGAGAGGACTCTTTAAAGTAGAGACACTACATACTGATATACACCTGAACATCAGCAGGAGAGGACTCTTTAAAGTAGAGACACTACATACTGATATACACCTGAACATCAGCAGGAGAGGACTCTTTAAAGTAGAGACACTACATACTGATATACACCTGAACATCAGCAGGAGAGGACTCTTTAAAGTAGAGACACTACATACTGATATACACCTGAACATCAGCAGGAGAGGACTCTTTAAAGTAGAGACACTACATACTGATATACACCTGAACATCAGCAGGAGAGGACTCTTTAAAGTAGAGACACTACATACTGATATACACCTGAACATCAGCAGGAGAGGACTCTTTAAAGTAGAGACACTACATACTGATATACACCTGAACATCAGCAGGAGAGGACTCTTTAAAGTAGAGACACTACATACTGATATACACCTGAACATCAGCAGGAGAGGACTCTTTAAAGTAGAGACACTACATACTGATATACACCTGAACATCAGCAGGAGAGGACTCTTTAAAGTAGAGACACTACATACTGATATACACCTGAACATCAGCAGGAGAGGACTCTTTAAAGTAGAGACACTACATACTGATATACACCTGAACATCAGCAGGAGAGGACTCTTTAAAGTAGAGACACTACATACTGATATACACCTGAACATCAGCAGGAGAGGACTCTTTAAAGTAGAGACACTACATACTGATATACACCTGAACATCAGCAGGAGAGGACTCTTTAAAGTAGAGACACTACATACTGATATACACCTGACATCAGCAGGAGAGGACTCTTTAAAGTAGAGACACTACATACTGATATACACCTGAACATCAGCAGGAGAGGACTCTTTAAAGTAGAGACACTACATACTGATATACACCTGAACATCAGCAGGAGAGGACTCTTTAAAGTAGAGACACTACATACTGATATACACCTGAACATCAGCAGGAGAGGACTCTTTAAAGTAGAGACACTACATACTGATATACACCTGAACATCAGCAGGAGAGGACTCTTTAAAGTAGAGACACTACATACTGATATACACCTGAACATCAGCAGGAGAGGACTCTTTAAAGTAGAGACACTACATACTGATATACACCTGAACATCAGCAGGAGAGGACTCTTTAAAGTAGAGACACTACATACTGATATACACCTGAACATCAGCAGGAGAGGACTCTTTAAAGTAGAGACACTACATACTGATATACACCTGAACATCAGCAGGAGAGGACTCTTTAAAGTAGAGACACTACATACTGATATACACCTGAACATCAGCAGGAGAGGACTCTTTAAAGTAGAGACACTACATACTGATATACACCTGAACATCAGCAGGAGAGGACTCTTAAAGTAGAGACACTACATACTGATATACACCTGAACATCAGCAGGAGGGACTCTTTAAAGTAGAGACACTACATACTGATATACACCTGAACATCAGCAGGAGAGGACTCTTTAAGTAGAGACACTACATACTGATATACACCTGAACATCAGCAGGAGAGGACTCTTTAAAGTAGAGACACTACATACTGATATACACCTGAACATCAGCAGGAGAGGACTCTTAAAGTAGAGACACTACATACTGATATACACCTGAACATCAGCAGGAGAGGACTCTTTAAAGTAGAGACACTACATACTGATATACACCTGAACATCAGCAGGAGAGGACTCTTTAAAGTAGAGACACTACATACTGATATACACCTGAACATCAGCAGGAGAGGACTCTTTAAAGTAGAGACACTACATACTGATATACACCTGAACATCAGCAGGAGAGGACTCTTTAAAGTAGAGACACTACAATACTGATATACACCTGAACATCAGCAGGAGAGGACTCTTTAAAGTAGAGACACTACATACTGATATACACCTGAACATCAGCAGGAGAGGACTCTTTAAAGTAGAGACACTACATACTGATATACACCTGAACATCAGCAGGAGAGGACTCTTTAAAGTAGAGACACTACATACTGATATACACCTGAACATCAGCAGGAGAGGACTCTTTAAAGTAGAGACACTACATACTGATATACACCTGAACATCAGCAGGAGAGGACTCTTTAAAGTAGAGACACTACATACTGATATACACCTGAACATCAGCAGGAGAGGACTCTTTAAAGTAGAGACACTACATACTGATATACACCTGAACATCAGCAGGAGAGGACTCTTTAAAGTAGAGACACTACATACTGATATACACCTGAACATCAGCAGGAGAGGACTCTTTAAAGTAGAGACACTACATACTGATATACACCTGAACATCAGCAGGAGAGGACTCTTTAAAGTAGAGACACTACATACTGATATACACCTGAACATCAGCAGGAGAGGACTCTTTAAAGTAGAGACACTACATACTGATATACACCTGAACATCAGCAGGAGAGGACTCTTTAAAGTAGAGACACTACATACTGATATACACCTGAACATCAGCAGGAGAGGACTCTTTAAAGTAGAGACACTACATACTGATATACACCTGAACATCAGCAGGAGAGGACTCTTTAAAGTAGAGACACTACATACTGATATACACCTGAACATCAGCAGGAGAGGACTCTTTAAAGTAGAGGACACTACATACTGATATACACCTGAACATCAGCAGGAGAGGACTCTTTAAAGTAGAGACACTACATACTGATATACACCTGAACATCAGCAGGAGAGGACTCTTTAAAGTAGAGACACTACATACTGATATACACCTGAACATCAGCAGGAGAGGACTCTTTAAAGTAGAGACACTACATACTGATATACACCTGAACATCAGCAGGAGAGGACTCTTTAAAGTAGAGACACTACATACTGATATACACCTGAACATCAGCAGGAGAGGACTCTTTAAAGTAGAGACACTACATACTGATATACACCTGAACATCAGCAGGAGAGGACTCTTTAAAGTAGAGACACTACATACTGATATACACCTGAACATCAGCAGGAGAGGACTCTTTAAAGTAGAGACACTACATACTGATATACACCTGAACATCAGCAGGAGAGGACTCTTTAAGTAGAGACACTACATACTGATATACACCTGAACATCAGCAGGAGAGGACTCTTTAAAGTAGAGACACTACATACTGATATACACCTGAACATCAGCAGGAGAGGACTCTTTAAAGTAGAGACACTACATACTGATATACACCTGAACATCAGCAGGAGAGGACTCTTTAAAGTAGAGACACTACATACTGATATACACCTGAACATCAGCAGGAGAGGACTCTTTAAAGTAGAGACACTACATACTGATATACACCTGAACATCAGCAGGAGAGGACTCTTTAAAGTAGAGACACTACATACTGATATACACCTGAACATCAGCAGGAGAGGACTCTTTAAAGTAGAGACACTACATACTGATATACACCTGAACATCAGCAGGAGAGGACTCTTTAAAGTAGAGACACTACATACTGATATACACCTGAACATCAGCAGGAGAGGACTCTTTAAAGTAGAGACACTACATACTGATATACACCTGGACATCAGCAGGAGAGGACTCTTTAAAGTAGAGACACTACATACTGATATACACCTGAACATCAGCAGGAGAGGACTCTTTAAAGTAGAGACACTACATACTGATATACACCTGAACATCAGCAGGAGAGGACTCTTTAAAGTAGAGACACTACATACTGATATACACCTGAACATCAGCAGGAGAGGACTCTTTAAAGTAGAGACACTACATACTGATATACACCTGAACATCAGCAGGAGAGGACTCTTTAAAGTAGAGACACTACATACTGATATACACCTGAACATCAGCAGGAGAGGACTCTTTAAAGTAGAGACACTACATACTGATATACACCTGAACATCAGCAGGAGAGGACTCTTTAAAGTAGAGACACTACATACTGATATACACCTGAACATCAGCAGGAGAGGACTCTTTAAAGTAGAGACACTACATACTGATATACACCTGAACATCAGGAGGAGAGGACTCTTTAAAGTAGAGACACTACATACTGATATACACCTGAACATCAGCAGGAGAGGACTCTTTAAAGTAGAGACACTACATACTGATATACACCTGAACATCAGGAGGAGAGGACTCTTTAAAGTAGAGACACTACATACTGATATACACCTGAACATCAGCAGGAGAGGACTCTTTAAAGTAGAGACACTACATACTGATATACACCTGAACATCAGCAGGAGAGGACTCTTTAAAGTAGAGACACTACATACTGATATACACCTGAACATCAGCAGGAGAGGACTCTTTAAAGTAGAGACAATACATACTGATATACACCTGAACATCAGCAGGAGAGGACTCTTTAAAGTAGAGACAATACATACTGATATACACCTGAACATCAGCAGGAGAGGACTCTTTAAAGTAGAGACAATACATACTGATATACACCTGAACATCAGCAGGAGAGGACTCTTTAAAGTAGAGACACTACATACTGATATACACCTGAACATCAGCAGGAGAGGACTCTTTAAAGTAGAGACACTAGATACTGATATACACCTGAACATCAGCAGGAGAGGACTCTTTAAAGTAGAGACACTACATACTGATATACACCTGAACATCAGCAGGAGAGGACTCTTTAAAGTAGAGACACTACATACTGATATACACCTGAACATCAGCAGGAGAGGACTCTTTAAAGTAGAGACACTACATACTGATATACACCTGAACATCAGCAGGAGAGGACTCTTTAAAGTAGAGACACTACATACTGATATACACCTGAACATCAGCAGGAGAGGACTCTTTAAAGTAGAGACATTTTGATCAGTATTGTACAGAATAATCAGTTAGTTTTTGTATATCATTGTAATGAACTTTGACACGTCTCTTGATCACTGTGCTGATGACAGAGCTGACAGATACTTCATCAATGAATCAAACTTTATTAATATTTCACTTTTCGTTCTCAAAGGGAAGCGATAATGGAGCTCTGATTAGAAAGAGTGACTCTGACCGTTTGCATTGTTCTTCTAGAGTCTTAAAGGTGCTGTCGAAAGGATTGTAAATGCTTTTAATGAAGAGCTTGTTTACCATGTGTGATGACATCAGTGCTGTGCGTGTGGTGTGTTCAGGGAGTGTGGGACAAACCCCCTCTGAGCTTTGTTTATAGACGTGTCTTTGTTCAGAGTGACAGAAAGATAAGATCTGAGATTTACAGACGGCTTCTCTTTCCTCTGAAGTCCAACAGAGACAGGATTCTCTCTGCGGGTTTCTAAAGAGCAGAAATGAAGCGTCGTGTCGACCTCTGCCGTTACTCATCTCCAGAAACTCTTAAACAACTCTTTCTTAAGTACAAAAGTATCTGCAGCAAACTCTCAACCAAGACATGTTTTAGTGACGACGTCTAAACGGCTGAGGTAGAAGATCCTTTACTTTAGATCAGATCAAAGTGCTGAGACAAAGAAATGCAGTTAGTATTTTGTCGTAAATTGCAGAGCGATGTATATAATATAAGAATATAATGATAAAAGAGGTATAGTGTGTACATTATGAACAGTTAGGAAATGCCTCAAAATAGTAAACAAGTTGAGTCTCAGCAGAGAGTCTGTCAGAGGAGACGAGATAGAGGAACGTTTGAGGCAGTATTTGTTGTAAGTGTGAGACAGAAAGAGATTATCTGTTGATGTAAAGCGCGATCAAGAGGGAGAAAGGGGGAGAAAGGGGGAGAGGGGTCATTAAAAGGACACCCTCTCTCTTGCAGTAAATGGCAGCAAAGTATCTGGCTAATCTGCCATCATTACCCTGATTAAATCTCCGGGGATTTAACGTTCCCATCAGCTGCAATCAATGCAAGGAAATCAATAGAGAGCTGCAGCGCACACACACACACACACACACACACACACACACACACACACACACACACACACACGCGCGCACACACTTCACACACACACACACACACACACACACACACACACACACACACACACACACACACACGCGCGCACACACTTCACACACACACGCGCGCGCGCACACACACACACACACACACACACACACACACACACACACACACACACACACACTGCAATACAACTCAAACCACAGGGATTTAGGGATTTTAATGTCCAGCGTTTTATTAAAAAGTGCTGGAGTTTATAGCGAAAGCTTTTCCTTTACGCGTCTGTATTTAAATGTTTAAATCCCCTCCCTTCCTCCGCTCACTTTAAGTGTTAATTAAGGTTCAAACTGAGAGGAGGAGAAGCTAGGAAACACATTTTAACATCAAATAAAAGTGGATAAAAGACAGTGTCTGCTGCCAACACGCTGCGCTCTGCGGAAAGGAAAGGAGGAAGAAGCCAAAAGACTAAAAGCCATTCTGAACATCATGAAAACAGGCCTTTACCCAACACTCACTAAGTCTGATGAGCAGAGCTAATTATACAAGAAGTGAGATGATCCTGTCTTTATGCTAAATATAAGCTGATCTAAATTAGCATAAACACAAACAAACATTGTATTTGTCATAAAGGGTTTTTAATATGAACCCATGAATGTTCAACCCAGTCTCCCGGCATGTCGTGTTATCGTCACAAAATCAATGTAATCTATTGATTTGTGTTCACCAACACGATTTCCCCTTTTCTTCGTGTCACACAGAACGATTTTAAAAGCACTGTATTTCTATTGGTAGTGTGTGTCGTGCCTGCAGCGCGTCTTTCTGTCCGGTCGGGTCGTGGAAGACCGGAAGCTGTGGGGTTCATAAAAACATGTTCGTACTCAATATCTAACCCTGAGCCTTTTATTTTGTATAATGTCTGAGTTTTTTTGCCGTCCGCGAGGAACAGAGATGGAGCTCAGAGCCTCAGAATACTGACATCTGTATTTAAAAAAAAAAGGTCTTTCTAATTTGTTATTATTTACATTGCTTTTCAAATCGTTCTGTCACATGAAAAAAATGGAAAATGGTGTTGGTGTACACGAATCAATAGATTACATTCGTGACACGAAATGCCGTGAGACTGGGTTGGATTGCTTTGTCAAAGAAATAGTTTAACATCTTGGGAAGTAGCCTACTTTGTTTCTCGTCAAGATTTAATGGAGAACATTGATCAGACGCTCATGTCTGTATGCTAAGTATTAACTTATTAAAGCTAGCATAACACCTCAAAAACAGGCTGGCTTTTCCACAAAGTGATCATTAAGCTATGTTTGTTTTTACTGGAAAGGATTAGATTGAAGTCTTGATCAGGACCCTCCTTTGTTCTCGTGTTCAGAGTTTAATGAGAAGTTTGATTAGGCTTTAATGTCTGTATGCTAATTAATCTAAACGTAGCATAAACACTGGAAACAGCTAACAGCTAGCCTAGCTTTGTCTAAAAGGTCTTTTATCTGTTTGTTAGGAATAGTTTAACATCTTGGGAAGCACCCTAACTAGTTATCTTGATGAACTAGAAGATAGATTTGACTGTTTGCTAAATATTAGATTATCTAAACGTAGCATGAAGACTGCAAACAGGCAGCTAGCCTAGCTTTGTCTAAATGCTTTAAAACATCCGTCTTTTATCACTAAGATACTTTTGGATTAGGAATAGTTTGACATCTTGGAAAGTAAACGTCTTTGTTGTCTTATTGAGAGTTCGATGTGAAGATCTCTCTCATGTTCTTACATTAAATAAAGAGCTAGTGACAGGAGTGGTTAGCTTAGCTTAGCATCAAGACTTGCAGCAGGGGGGAAACCGGCAGTGGCTCAGTCAGTAGGGACTGTGAGCCGTAGGGTTGCCGGTTCAAGTCCCCGACCAGACCTAAATATGGAGAACGGACTGCTACTTGGAGAGGTCCCAGTTCACCTCCTGCCCTGCTGTGGTGCCCTTGAGCAAGGCACCGGACATCCCCCCCATTCTAGACTCCTGGTACTAGACTCCTGGTACTAGACTCCTGGTTCTAGACTCCTGGTTCTAGACTCCTGGTGCTGGACTCCTGGTACTAGACTCCTGGTACTAGACTCCTGGTGCTAGACTCCTGGTTCTAGACTCCTGGTGCTAGAGGATGGGTTACAAGCAGAGAACACATTTCACTGTGTGCTCTGCATGTGTGACCATTAAAGAGGGTTTCATCCCTCCAATTCTATCTATCTAACCGTTCTATTTAACACATTTAGACATTAAATCTCATTTTTTAAATTCAAACTGAAGGTAAATGGAGACAGGACGAGTCAGGGTTACAGCCAGGATTATAAACTGGACCGTTTCATAGCCAAAATAATATTTTCTATCCAACTCCATCGTCTTATTTGAACCTTCAGACGCAGCAGGCAGTGAAACCAGATGTGAAATATTAAGCTGTCATTGCAGAGGCTTAAAATAATAATGATTTTAGAAATAATTATCGTACATGACTCACAGGAGAACAAATAGAGTTACGTAATTTTACAAATTAACTAGTAATTTGAACACGCCTAAATGTCTACTTGTATTTTTCTGACGTATGATGATGGAAAGAGATTTTCTCTATCAGGCTGTTGGTTTAAGTAATGCCTAATATTACAACATGTATTATAATCTGCCGTCATTATTACAGCATGTTTGGGTGGAAAGAGTTCACGTTGCGTAAACACAGATTCAGATTAAATGGATGAATTTGACTGTAAAAGACACAAAAAGGTCACATTATTGTACATTATGGCACTTATTTTATCATACATCAGGCTAGCTGTTTCCCTCTGTTTCCAGTCTTTATGCTAAGCTAAGCTAGCTTCACACTTACTGCCAATTAGGGAGGAATAACGTATATCTATTTTCTGTCTTCCAGGATAAAGACGGAGTAAATGACAGTATATTTTTAACGTTTCCTAGAATACATTTGGAGTAAATGACAGTATATTCTTCTGTGTCCTCCAGGTTGAAGACGGAGTAAATGACAGTATATTTCTCCGTGTTTCCCAGGATGAGGCAGGGTAAAGGGTGGATGGTGCTGCTGGTGCTTCTGGGAATCGGAGTTTCGGCCCAGAAGCTTCCCACCAGAGACGAGGGTTTGTTCCAGATGCAGATCAGAGACAAGACGCTGTTCCACGACTCCTCCGTCATCCCCGACGGAGCCGAGATCAGCGGGTACCTGTTCAGAGACACGCCCAAAAGGTGAGACCAAACACCTGCATTATGTTCAGAGACACGCCCAAAAGGTGAGACCAAACACCTGCATTATGTTCAGAGACATGCCCAAAAGGTGAGGCAAACACCTGCATTATGTTCAGAGACACGCCCAAAAGGTGAGGCAAACACCTGCATTATGTTCAGAGACACGCCCAAAAGGTGAGACCAAACACCTGCATTATGTTCAGAGACACGCCCAAAAGGTGAGGCAAACACCTGCATTATGTTCAGAGACACGCCCAAAAGGTGAGGCAAACACCTGCATTATGTTCAGAGACACGCCCAAAAGGTGAGACCAAACACCTGCATTATGTTCAGAGACACGCCCAAAAGGTGAGGCAAACACCTGCATTATGTTCAGAGACACGCCCAAAAGGTGAGGCAAACACCTGCATTATGTTCAGAGACACGCCCAAAAGGTGAGGCCAAACACCTGCATTATGTTCAGAGACACGCCCAAAAGGTGAGGCAAACACCTGCATTATGTTCAGAGACACGCCCAAAAGGTGAGGCCAAACACCTGCATTATGTTCAGAGACACGCCCAAAAGGTGAGGCAAACACCTGCATTATGTTCAGAGACACGCCCAAAAGGTGAGGCCAAACACCTGCATTATGTTCAGAGACACGCCCAAAAGGTGAGGCAAACACCTGCATTATGTTCAGAGACACGCCCAAAAGGTGAGGCCAAACACCTGCATTATGTTCAGAGACACGCCCAAAAGGTGAGGCAAACACCTGCATTATGTTCAGAGACACGCCCAAAAGGTGAGGCAAACACCTGCATTATGTTCAGAGACACGCCCAAAAGGTGAGGCAAACACCTGCATTATGTTCAGAGACACGCCCAAAAGGTGAGGCCAAACACCTGCATTATGTTCAGAGACACGCCCAAAAGGTGATGCCAAACACCTGCATTATGTTCAGAGACACGCCTAAAAGGTGAGGCCAAACACCTGCATTATATTCAGAGACACGCCCAAAAGGTGAGGCCAAACACCTGCATTATGTTCAGAGACACGCCCAAAAGGTGAGGCCAAACATAGGACATAAATTCAGGTTATTACTAATGTTTTTATAAGCTGCATAACAGAACAATTCTCTCCTTCAACTGGTTTTTGCAGAATAACTAAGAAAAATATACAGTCTATCCAACAAAAATACAAAAAATAACACAATAATACAAACAATTCAACAAATAAGGCAAAAAATATCAATAAATTAGCCAAAAATGCAATAAAATTCAAATACAAAAATAAGTCAAAAATACAAAGAAATTGTTTTCCCGTGCATGAAAGGGAGGAAGCTTAAAAGTCAAATTAAAACAAATGAAAATGCATTTTACCTCGTAAAGAAAAGCAGTAAATAAATACAAACAGAAAATAAAAACAATAATCGTGGCTTGGTTTTGAGTAAGAACCATAGACTGTATATATAAAGGTAAGAATATGTTTTTATGAACCACACAGCTTCCGGTCTTCCAAGACCCGACCGGACAAAAAGACGCAGGCACGAAACACACTACCAATAGAAATGCATTGCTTTCGATGCTGGGGAATCGTGTTGTTTTAATCAATAGATTACGTTTCGTGACTATTACACGAAATGCCGTGAGACTGGGTCGAACATCTCGCCATAACATTGGAGAAAACCTTTATTTAACTTCGTCCTAAAAGCAAACAAGTTATATTTTAGTGAGAAATTCATTGACCCTCTAAAATTGCAGGAGAAATGATTGTCTTGATGGCAATAAGGGTAAGGTAAATGCTCCTGTGCCTAGTTGATAGTCTGAAGATAGAATAATGCGTGCGATGCATGTTACTCTGGAACAAAGATAAACCTGATCCTTCAGGAGGAAACGGTGATCTGCTGACGGCCTCTTCCTGTAAACAGAGAGGAAACACACTAACAGGATCTGAGAAGCAGGATCTAAATAATAAATGAGACGTCGTGTAATCGAGTGTCAGCTCAGAGACCAAGGTCAGAGAAATATCATCTCTGCAGCTCCAGACTGTGCTGCAGCAATACGACATGTTGACGGAGTAATCTGTCTCTTTTCTGCATTGAAACAACCAGACGTATGTTATATATTTAGATGAGGCGTATGCTAACATTATTCCCAGAGTTTTCAAAGGTTTCAAACCCAGAGACATTTTTAATTGTCTAAATGCATTTCATATGGTTTTCAAACATAATCAGAATACCCAGAATCAGAGTGGGACATGTACCAATATCTAATTATGTAATTAATAGAAAAAACCTTTCTCTGAGATAAACTTACACATTTACACAAACACTGTGACTTAAAAGTATTTTGATAGTTTTTCTCTGAATATTCCTCAGCTACATAATATTTTGTAGCTGTAATACATTTAATGGAGTTCTTGAGAAAGACGGTTGGTAATGATCAATAAAACCAACGGGAATAAGATTATAAAGTGTAGTCGCCCACGTCTCATTCTTTCAGATGTCTGTACTTTGTTATCCGTGTATCTCCTGTATCCTGACCTGTGTTTATGTACATGCCTATTCATTTGATTGTACGCTGTATCTGCCACCTAGACGGACCGTTTTATGCATGTGTAGTGTTCGTTATATTTGAGTCCTCCCTGGGAGAAAGCAGAGCCCTGCTGTCAGAAAATGACAGACTGTGTGTTGAACCTGTGGTTTCCAGGTACTACTTTGTGGTGGAGGAGGACAACACGCCGCTGTCGGTGACGGTGACGCCCTGCGACGCTCCTCTGGAGTGGAGGCTGAGTCTGCAGGAGCTGAAGGAGGAGGGCAGTGCAGAGGGCTCAGGTAACACACCATGATACTCTATCACCACACCATAATACTCTATCACCAGACCATAATACTCAATCACCAGACCATGGAACTCTATCACCAGACCATGATACTCTATCACCAGACCATAATACTCTATCACCAGACCATAATACTCTATCACCAGACCATGGAACTCTATCACCAGACCATAATACTCTATCACCAGACCATAATACTCTATCAGCAGACCATGGAACTCTATCACCAGACCATAGTACTCTATCACCAGACCATGATACTCTATCAGCAGACCATGGAACTCTATCACCAGACCATAATACTCTATCACCAGACCATAATACTCTATCACCAGACCATGATACTCTATCACCAGACCATAATACTCTATCACCAGACCATGGAACTCTATCACCAGACCATGATACTCTATCAGCAGACCATAATACTCTATCACCAGACCATAATACTCTATCACCAGACCATAATACTCTATCACCAGACCATAGTACTCTATCACCAGACCATGATACTCTATCACCAGACCATAATACTCTATCACCAGACCATAATACTCTATCACCAGACCATAGTACTCTATCACCAGACCATAGTACTCTATCACCAGACCATAGTACTCTATCACCAGACCATGGTACTCTATCACCAGACCATAATACTCTATCACCAGACCATGGTACTCTATCACCAGACCATAATACTCTATCACCAGACCATAGTACTCTATCACCAGACCATAGTACTCTATCACCAGACCATGGTACTCTATCACCAGACCATAATACTCTATCACCAGACCATGGTACTCTATCACCAGACCATAGTACTCTATCACCAGACCATAGTACTCTATCACCAGACCATGGTACTCTATCACCAGACCATAATACTCTATCACCAGACCATGGTACTCTATCACCAGACCATAATACTCTATCACCAGACCATAGTACTCTATCACCAGACCATAATACTCTATCACCAGACCATGGAACTCTATCACCAGACCATAATACTCTATCACCAGACCATAATACTCTATCACCAGACCATGGTACTCTATCACCAGACCATGGTACTCTATCACCAGACCATAATACTCTATCACCAGACCATAATACTCTATCACCAGACCATGGTACTCTATCACCAGACCATAATACTCTATCACCAGACCATAGTACTCTATCACCAGACCATGGTACTCTATCACCAGACGCTCTGGTGCTCAGAGGACGCTCCGGTGCTCAGAGGACGCTCCGGTGCTCAGAGGACGCTCCGGTGCTCAGAGGATGCTCTGGTGCTCAGAGGATGCTCTGGTGCTCAGAGGACGCTCTGGTGCTCAGAGGACGCTCCGGTGCTCAGAGGACGCTCAGGTGCTCAGAGGACGCTCCGGTGCTCAGAGGACGCTCTGGTGCTCAGAGGATGCTCTGGTGCTCAGAGGACGCTCTGGTGCTCAGAGGACGCTCTGGTGCTCAGAGGACGCTCTGGTGCTCAGAGGATGCTCTGGTGCTCAGAGGACGCTCTGGTGCTCAGAGGATGCTTCCGTCTGGCTTGATCAAACCCTGGGACCCTGCATACCAACATGTTCAGGACGTGATGTTAAGATGTGTTTATGGTCGGCTGATCACAGAGTCTCTCACAGACCTGCAGTCTTTGAGCAGATCGTAAACTGGTGGAGCAGTTTTGGCTTTGAAGCGGTAGACAAACACTTGCTCCATGACTTAAATAAAAGTAGGAAGGGTTTGTGTCCTCGCCCTGAAGGACCTAAGGTGGCGCAGAAGCTCAATCCTCAGTTTGCACTCTGCTAATGACACGGTGTTTCTGAAAGGATCAAACCCCGCCTGACGCTCGCTGGGGTTTAATTAAGTCAGAGCGTCTAGTCTGACCACGGACAGACGTCTGTCATTTAGAGAGAGCGTCCTACGATAATACTTTATACTTTGTCCTGAAGCAGAGACGTCCCTTAACTGTCCTCAGACTCCTTCATGTAAACACTCCGTCCGTCCGTCTCCTTTCTTTTCATGTATTGACTGTTTTGTCCATTCAAGCAGTTTGTTCAAAAAGAAAAACTCCTGCCTTTTTTATTCTAATGTCAGATTCTTCATTATTTTTGTCTTCAGGCGAGTTCTTTGTTTTTACCTTTACTTTTTTAATGTTATTATTTATTTACTTACATTGCCCATACATGTAGTTCAGTCAGACAACTCACGTGTTTCTTTAACATGGTTATTAGAAGCAGCTTATAGTTGAGTTTGGCGTCTAGGCTCGGGCCTCATCGCTCCATAGATACACACAGCATGATGAGTGATGATTAAATAACTATCCCCCGAGCCTACAGGTGGAGCTGGGGTGGAAGCTGGGGTGGAAGCTGGGGTGGAAGCTGGGGTGGAAGCTGGGGTGGAAGCTGGGGTGAAGCTGGGGTGGAGCTGGGGTGGAAGCTGGGGTGAAGCTGGGGTGGAGCTGGGGTGAAGCTGGGGTGGAGCTGGGGTGGAAGCTGGGGTGGAAGCTGGGGTGGAAGCTGAGGTGGAAGCTGAGGTGGAAGCTGGGGTGGAAGCTGGGGTGAAGCTGGGGTGGAAGCTGGGGTGGAGCTGGGGTGAAGCTGGGGTGGAGCTGGGGTGGAAGCTGGGGTGGAAGCTGGGGTGGAAGCTGGGGTGGAAGCTGAGGTGGAAGCTGAGGTGGAAGCTGAGGTGGAAGCTGAGGTGGAAGCTGGGGTGGAAGCTGGGGTGGAAGCTGAGGTGGAAGCTGAGGTGGAAGCTGGGGTGGAAGCTGGGGTGGAAGCTGAGGTGGAAGCTGGGGTGGAGCTGGGGTGAAGCTGGGGTGGAAGCTGGGGTGGAAGCTGGGGTGGAAGCTGAGGTGGAAGCTGGGGTGGAAGCTGAGGTGGAAGCTGAGGTGGAAGCTGAGGTGGAAGCTGGGGTGGAAGCTGGGGTGGAAGCTGGGGTGGAAGCTGGGGTGGAAGCTGGGGTGGAAGCAGGCGAGCAGCAGCGGCGTGGAAGTAGCTGCTGCAGCAAGCAAAGCATAGAGAGAGATCTGCAGGTTAAATAGCGCGGCGTATTAAGGAGGCTCTGATTGGTTGGTTGTAGAGTGGCACGGGGCGTTATGTGTGAAAGCAGCACAAGTGCTCGAGTTGACTGCCTGAACTGGCTCGCAGGCTTCGCCCCATTTTGTTCAGAATCCAAATCCCTTCAGATTAAAGCTGATTGTAAAACAGTGATGTATAAATGGGGCTCGGATACCAACCCATAATGTCATCAAAGTATTTACAAAAAGTAAATAAACACAACGAAATACAATCAAAAAGCAGTTTACTAAAAGAAAACATGATCTGAGAGGTTAGGGTTCAACTCCCAGACGAGCCCCCATGCGGTACGTCCCCCAATAGTCTAGGGGTCAAGGGAAGTAACAACATGGAAATAAAGCGGGAGTTAAAAAGAAAGAGGAAACTGATCTGCCAAAAATGTAAGATGTTGTTTAATGACTCAAAAATAAAGAGGACTCACTCGACAAGTTCCAACACAAACTGACTGTCTGACAAAACAAGGCAATCACTTTACACACTGTATAAGAAACACACTTAACACACAGCTCACACAGAGAGCACACACACCACTGGCTGCACTGACAGCCAATCAGAAACTGATTCTGAAGTGAAGTTACTGTTCTCCACACTTCTCTCTACGCATCAGCCTTTGCATGCTTGCCAGATAAATAGTGCTCTCTGTTTCTCTGTTGTGATGAAAGGGTCATTGATTGTCCCTCACAGCGTCACAACATGCAGTATATTTATGTTACACTTGAAACACATGACCAAAGAGAGACAGCAGAGCATTCCTTCAGTGCATTTTCTGAAGCGGGAATTCCTCCAGAAACATGAAATAGTTTAGATGTGTGGGACTATGATTGGTCGCAGTGTGACTCCCACAGTGGACCCTCTCTCTCTCTGAGCGCTGAACGCTCTGATCTTCTGGATGTCTGCAGACATGGCGGCGTGTGAGCGGCTAATCGTCCGCGAGGCTGCAGAGCCGACCTCCAAGTGTCAACATGTTAAACGCCCTCAGCCCGGGGGGGATTACTGCATTAAAGCCAGGGAGGAAAATAGAGACACTGTGAACCTAACCATCAGAGAGCGATGCACTTAATCCTTTGGAGAAGTAGGGAAAGGCAGACGTTTGCACACACTAGCAGATATGTACACAAAGTCATAAAATAACTCTGCATTGATTTGCATACAAATATTTAACAGCATTCTGAAATTGTGCATGTGCTTTAAGACACATTACGGAGCTCCAGTTCGCTGCATCTCTTTTGTCCCGAGGGGGAATCAGTCAGTTGGTTAAACCAAACATCATAACATATAAAACATCAAGTGAAAAATCAGATTAAAATCGAATCCAAAGAAAGATCTTTAAAAAATAAAACTCTGAATTTAATCTCAGAATAAAATCAAATAAAAACCTCTTTTGTTCCGAATGTATTCACATGTGAGCCTGAGAGAGGGATCCTCTGCTGCTTCTCTCCCTGAGGTGTATCACATTCCCCTGTGAGCCGTGGGTCTGTCCTGTTTACTGGCAGCTGTTAGGACATCAGTAGAGTCACCTCAGACTACATTGGGGCATATGAATAGCAGTTGATGTGGAGCTCATGTTGTTCCTTGTTGTCTCCAGGAGAGCCTCTGGACCAGCAGAGGCAGCAGACGGTGGCGGTGGACGACGGCACGGAGCTCTTCACCTACAAGGGGAACGACGTGGAGGCGTACGTGGCCTCCAGCTCGCCCTCCGGCCTCTACCAGCTGGAGCTGCTGAGCACCGAGAAGGACAGCCACTTCAAGGTGTACTCCACCACCACGCCCGAGTCCGACCAGCCCTACCCGCAGCTGCCCTACGACCCGCGGGTCGACGTGACAGCGCTGGGCAGAACCACGGTGACGCTGGCCTGGAAACCCACGCCCACCGGCTTCCTGATGGGCCAGCCGGTGCAATACTGCCTGGTGATCAACAAGGAGCACAACTTCAAGAGCATGTGCGCCGCCGAGGCGAAGATGACGCTGGACGACGGATTCATGTTGGCGCCCAAACCGGGCCGGGACTTCAGCCCCTTCGACTTCGCCCACTTCGGGTTTGTTCCGTCTGATAATCTGCTGGGGAAGGACCGCGGACTGGTGAGCAACAAGATCTCCTCCAGGAGCTACACGGCCAAACCCAGAGCCTCCGACATCCAGAAGCTGTGCATCGGCAACAAGAACATCTTCACGGTGTCGCAGCTGAAGCCGGACACGCAGTTCTACTTCGACGTGTTCGCCGTGAACTCGGCCACCAACACCAGCACGGCGTACGTCGGCACGTTCGCCCGCACTAAAGAGGAGGCTAAGCAGAAAACCGTGGAGCTGAAGGACGGCAAAGTGACCGACGTCTTCATCAAGAGGAAGGGCAGCAAGTTCCTGCGCTTCGCCCCGGTGTCGTCCCACCAGAGGGTCACCCTGTTCCTGCATGCCTGCCTGGACAGCGTGCAGCTGCAGGTGAGGCGCGACGGCAAGCTGCTGCTGAGCCAGAACGTGGAGGGCGTGCGGCAGTTCCAGCTGCGCGGGAAACCCAAAGCCAAGTACCTGATCCGCCTGCGGGGCAGCAGGAGGGGCGCCTCCACCCTGAAGCTGCTGGCCTCCACGCGGCCCAGCAGCAAGCAGCCCTTCCCCTCGCTGCCCGAGGACACGCGCATCAAGGCCTTCGACAAGCTGCGCACCTGCTCCTCCGCCACCGTGGCCTGGCTGGGAACGCAGGACCGCAACAAATACTGCATCTACCGCAAGGAGGTGGCCGACAACTACGGAGAGGAGCAGCGGCGCCGCGAGCAGAACCAGTGCGCCGGGCCGGAGAGCCGCAGGAAGGCTGAGAAGGTTCTGTGCAAATACTTCCACAGCCCCAACCTGCAGAAGGCCGTGACCACGGAGACGGTGACGGGGCTGCAGCCGGGGAAGAGCTACCTGCTGGACGTTTACGTGGTGGGACACGGAGGACACTCGGTCAGGTACCAGAGCAAGCTGGTGAAGACAAGGAAGTACTGCTAAAAGACTGCACAGAATAAATCTATTATAAATATATATATGAAATAAGTTTATTTAACTCTAAGTGATATTCTACTAAGGAGTGTATACGGACTACTCGCGGCGCAGCGACTGTATATTTATGTTCCCGGCTGCTCGGAGGTCTTCATCCGGTCCGTGACGCTCGCTTTCATATCGAGACTCAGCAGCGCCTTGTATAGATCTCTCATATCCACTACATGTGTTAGGAGGAGTTTAAATTATTTTATACTTTTGGTCTCTTTTTGTCTTTCTTTTGTATTGATAATAACTGTTCTGAGGATTTCCAGTGGTAGTTCAGACATTCCCCTGTTGCTCTTCCTGTACCTGTTCTGTGCTGGAGATGTGTGTGTTATTATCACTGTGTCGCTGTGTGTGTGTACAGAGTTGTCCTGCCAATATTCATGTACATAAACACTAAATATAGACCCAGTGATCCCTCTGTCCCTCGCGGTGTCATGTTCTTGTCCCGAGTCTGAATCAGGGTTCCTTCAGCCCTCCTTCTTGATCCCAGCAGAGGATGGACTGTTGGAATGAAACCCTGTGGTTGTGGAGCCCTGCTGGCCATCAGATATCAAACCAGGGTCTCATTGACGTTAATAATGATTCATAAATCAGATCAATCATGAGTGCATTTCTTTGAACACTCACACGTTGGACGATGGAGTCGTTAACGTGTATTTTAGGGGTTCAGATGTTTTTATAAAAGCATTCACACGTTTGATGCTGCTCTTCTCTGAAGTTATGAAACGCTCACTTTTCTCCAGGTTTTAGGACTCATTCCTGCACCTCCGTCCGACAGCCGCTTATAGAAGCTACTGTTTTTAATCCCACCAGTTCTTTCTAGTTGCACCAATTTCAAGTCACGAATACTCAGGTTTCAAGTCTCTATCGTCACGAGCTCAGCAGCTTCAGAGGAGGTAAGGAGATGACAAACTGAAGTCCTCCTCCAGCAGAGCAACATGAATATATACAGGACATAAAACAGATCAAATAGTGCAAGAGAATGTTTTGAGATGTGCAAGTTAATACAAATATAAGTAGTGCAAGAAGAGTCGGTATACAAGTAAGTGGAATATGATATATAGATAAATAGTTAGCAAGATGCAGATTGTTATGGAGGCTTATATTTACGTTGGAAATGACCATAACAGGAATATGTGTGTTCCTCTCAAACTCTCAAATCTCTTAAGATATGAGAAATGTTTTAATGTGGGCCAACTTTGAATAGATATTACTAACCCTAAACATATCTCAAGTTAGCTACCATTAGCTACCATTAGCTGCTCCAGGCTAATGCTCACAGCAGACCAACAGAGACGGATGGTACCCGGTGTAGGAGCTGCTTTAAAGCAGTAAAGCTTTCTTTGGGAGAAATCGAACTCAAACTACTTAGAAAAGAAAGAAAAAAACACAATAACAAACGATATTAGTTTTACTCACATTTTAAGAAAAGAGGCCGAGCTGTTCATAGAAATCCAATTACAGTCAGGAAGAAATTGTAAGAAATAGCTGTTATGGCCCAAATGTTTAGTTGTTTCAGAAGTGAACTCCACAAAATGATAAATGTATTCAACTTCTTGTTTAACTATTAAAATATGTATAAACTACCAGCAGGCAAGTTGTAAATGTGGTTAACCCTCTGACACCGGATACCTGAGGGTCAAAGCTTTGCTAAGAATTCAACGTTTCATTTGAGATATTTCTAAAAGTGGACACAGTTTGCTGCTACGATATGATAGCATGTGAGAGATACACATTTAAATAAACAAAGAGAAAGATGAGTTATAAAGTCAGTAAGTCGTTCAGTCTGTTCACAAATATCTATATTAAGGTCGGCTAACGTCAGCTGTTCATAACGGACCAATAAAGACTGGAGTTAGCGGAGACACTTTTAAAAGCTCCACAGTAAAGCTTCCTAAAGCTTATCATGTGAAATATCACAACAGGAGACAGAGCCAGTCCAAGAAGTTCAATTACAGTCCAGAAGAAATTGTAAAATCATCCCTTTGCTTTTATAATAATATGAATAATAATAAAATGGGATTTTCACAGCGCTTTTCCTAATGCTCAAAGACATAAAACCAGAACAGAAACAAAACAGGAAAACAGTAGTCCTAATGCAAGTGCGGAGTAAAATGGGGGGGTTGTTGATCGGAGTTTGAAAGCTAGAGTGAATAAGTTAGTTTGAGAGGTATAGCCTAACATGTGTTGTTGTTTCAGTAGTCAGCTAAACACAAAGGGCAACAACTTGAATCACTTTTAATATGTGTATGAGCTACGGTTCAAAATGTCGTTAAACTTGTCCCAATACTGAATTCCTGAGTGTGATATCTACGCTTGGCTCAGTAATTCAACTTCTATTAAGAGGTCACATTCATTATTTCCTTTTTAAGTCCAAAAGGGGTCAAAATAAGTGGGTTTAGCCAAGAGAGAAACCCAGAGTCTGGTTCTGGTTCTGGGTTCTGGTTCCCACCTCAGTCAAAACACAGCCAATCAAATCCCATTTCTGCGCCTGATTTCTGGCTCATTTTTTAAATTACAGCATCCCAGGTGACACTGAACAGGCCTCAGCAATCTCTGTTCACCCATACGTTACATAAGTGCACACACTCAGAGGACCAGGCTCCAAGTGGGAGAACTGGGGGACTCGAGACACCATTTAACCCTAACCACAAACAAGCAGAGAGGAAAGCCAGACATCCTCACGTCCTGATTACAGCCGTCTGTTGTGGCCGTGTTTCATCCAGAGGCCGTGTTTCATCCAGAGACCGTGTTTCCTCCTGAGGCCGTGTTTCATCCAGAGACCGTGTTTCATCCAGAGACCGTGTTTCATCCAGAGGCCGTGTTTCATCCAGAGACCGTGTTTCATCCAGAGGCCGTGTTTCATCCAGAGACCGTGTTTCATCCAGAGACCGTGTTTCATCCAGAGACCGTGTTTCCTCCTGAGACCGTGTTTCATCCAGAGACCGTGTTTCATCCAGAGACCGTGTTTCCTCCTGAGGCCGTGTTTCATCCAGAGACCGTGTTTCATCCAGAGACCGTGTTTCATCCAGAGACCGTGTTTCCTCCTGAGGCCGTGTTTCATCCAGAGACCCAGAGACCGTGTTTCATTCAGAGACCGTGTTTCATTCAGAGACCGTGTTTCCTCCAGAGACCGTGTTTCATTCAGAGACCGTGTTTCATCCAGAGACCGTGTTTCATCCAGAGACCGTGTTTCCTCCTGAGGCCGTGTTTCATCCAGAGGCCGTGTTTCCTCCAGAGACCGTGTTTCCTCCTGAGGCCGTGTTTCATCCAGAGACCGTGTTTCATCCAGAGACCGTGTTTCATCCAGAGGCCGTGTTTCATCCAGAGACCGTGTTTCCTCCTGAGGCCGTGTTTCATCCAGAGACCGTGTTTCATCCAGAGGCCGTGTTTCATCCAGAGACCGTGTTTCCTCCTGAGGCCGTGTTTCATCCAGAGACCCAGAGACCGTGTTTCATTCAGAGACCGTGTTTCATTCAGAGACCGTGTTTCATCCAGAGGCCGTGTTTCCTCCAGAGACCGTGTTTCATCCTGAGGCCGTGTTTCATCCAGAGACCGTGTTTCCTCCTGAGGCCATGTTTCATCCAGAGACCGTGTTTCCTCCTGAGGCCGTGTTTCATCCAGAGACCGTGTTTCATCCAGAGACCGTGTTTCATCCAGAGGCCGTGTTTCATCCAGAGGCCGTGTTTCATCCAGAGACCGTGTTTCATCCAGAGACCGTGTTTCATCCTGAGGCCGTGTTTCATCCAGAGACCGTGTTTCATTCAGAGACCGTGTTTCATTCAGAGACCGTGTTTCATCCAGAGACCGTGTTTCATCCTGAGGCCGTGTTTCATCCAGAGACCGTGTTTCCTCCTGAGGCCGTGTTTCATCCAGAGACCGTGTTTCATCCAGAGACCGTGTTTCATCCAGAGGCCGTGTTTCATCCAGAGACCGTGTTTCATCCAGAGACCGTGTTTCATCCAGAGACCGTGTTTCATCCTGAGGCCGTGTTTCATCCAGAGACCGTGTTTCCTCCTGAGGCCGTGTTTCATCCAGAGACCGTGTTTCATCCAGAGGCCGTGTTTCATCCAGAGACCGTGTTTCCTCCTGAGGCCGTGTTTCATCCAGAGACCCAGAGACCGTGTTTCCTCCAGAGACCGTGTTTCATTCAGAGACCGTGTTTCATTCAGAGACCGTGTTTCATCCAGAGACCGTGTTTCCTCCTGAGGCCGTGTTTCATCCAGAGACCGTGTTTCATCCAGAGACCGTGTTTCATCCAGAGACCGTGTTTCATCCAGAGACCGTGTTTCCTCCTGAGGCCGTGTTTCATCCAGAGACCGTGTTTCATCCAGAGACCGTGTTTCATCCAGAGACCGTGTTTCCTCCTGAGGCCGTGTTTCATCCAGAGGCCGTGTTTCCTCCAGAGACCGTGTTTCATCCAGAGACCGTGTTTCCTCCAGAGACCGTGTTTCATTCAGAGACCGTGTTTCCTCCAGAGACCGTGTTTCATTCAGAGACCGTGTTTCATCCAGAGACCGTGTTTCCTCCAGAGACCGTGTTTCATCCAGAGACCGTGTTTCCTCCAGAGACCGTGTTTCCTCCTGAGGCCGTGTTTCATCCAGAGACCGTGTTTCCTCCAGAGACCGTGTTTCCTCCTGAGGCCGTGTTTCATCCAGAGACCGTGTTTCATCCAGAGGCCGTGTTTCCTCCTGAGGCCGTGTTTCATCCAGAGGCCGTGTTTCCTCCAGAGACCGTGTTTCCTCCAGAGACCGTGTTTCATCCAGAGGCCGTGTTTCATCCAGAGACCGTGTTTCATCCAGAGACCGTGTTTCATCCAGAGGCCGTGTTTCATCCAGAGACCGTGTTTCATCCAGAGACCGTGTTTCCTCCAGAGACCGTGTTTCATCCAGAGACCGTGTTTCCTCCAGAGACCGTGTTTCATTCAGAGACCGTGTTTCCTCCAGAGACCGTGTTTCATTCAGAGACCGTGTTTCATCCAGAGACCGTGTTTCCTCCAGAGACCATGTTTCCTCCTGAGGCCGTGTTTCCTCCAGAGACCGTGTTTCCTCCTGAGGCCGTGTTTCATCCAGAGACCGTGTTTCATCCAGAGGCCGTGTTTCCTCCTGAGGCCGTGTTTCATCCAGAGACCGTGTTTCATCCAGAGACCGTGTTTCATCCAGAGGCCGTGTTTCCTCCAGAGACCGTGTTTCATCCAGAGGATGTGTTTCCTCCAGAGGATGTGTTTCATCCAGAGACCGTGTTTCCTCCAGAGACCGTGTTTCATCCAGAGACCGTGTTTCCTCCAGAGACCGTGTTTCATCCAGAGACCGTGTTTCCTCCAGAGACCGTGTTTCAGTCAGAGACCGTGTTTCATCCAGAGACCGTGTTTCCTCCAGAGACCGTGTTTCATCCAGAGACCGTGTTTCATTCAGAGACCGTGTTTCATCCAGAGACCGTGTTTCATCCAGAGACCGTGTTTCATTCAGAGACCGTGTTTCATCCAGAGACCGTGTTTCCTCCAGAGACCGTGTTTCATCCAGAGACCGTGTTTCCTCCCGAGACCGTGTTTCATCCAGAGGCCGTGTTTCATCCAGAGGCCGTGTTTCATCCAGAGACCGTGTTTCCTCCAGAGACCGTGTTTCATCCAGAGACCGTGTTTCCTCCAGAGACCGTGTTTCATCCAGAGACCGTGTTTCATCCAGAGACCGTGTTTCATCCAGAGACCGTGTTTCATCCAGAGACCGTGTTTCCTCCAGAGACCGTGTTTCATCCAGAGACCGTGTTTCATCCAGAGACCGTGTTTCATCCAGAGACCGTGTTTCATCCAGAGACCGTGTTTCCTCCAGAGACCGTGTTTCATCCAGAGACCGTGTTTCATCCAGGGACCGTGTTTCCTCCAGAGACCGTGTTTCCTCCAGAGACCGTGTTTCCTCCTGAGGCCGTGTTTCATCCAGAGACCGTGTTTCATCCAGAGGCCGTGTTTCCTCCTGAGGCCGTGTTTCATCCAGAGACCGTGTTTCATCCAGAGACCGTGTTTCATCCAGAGGCCGTGTTTCCTCCAGAGACCGTGTTTCATCCAGAGACCGTGTTTCCTCTAGAGGATGTGTTTCATCCAGAGACCGTGTTTCCTCCAGAGACCGTGTTTCATCCAGAGACCGTGTTTCCTCCAGAGACCGTGTTTCATCCAGAGACCGTGTTTCCTCCAGAGACCGTGTTTCATTCAGAGACCGTGTTTCATCCAGAGACCGTGTTTCCTCCAGAGACCGTGTTTCCTCCTGAGGCCGTGTTTCCTCCAGAGACCGTGTTTCCTCCTGAGGCCGTGTTTCATCCAGAGACCGTGTTTCATCCAGAGGCCGTGTTTCCTCCTGAGGCCGTGTTTCATCCAGAGACCGTGTTTCATCCAGAGACCGTGTTTCATCCAGAGGCCGTGTTTCCTCCAGAGGCCGTGTTTCCTCCAGAGGCCGTGTTTCCTCCAGAGGCCGTGTTTCCTCCAGAGGATGTGTTTCATCCAGAGACCGTGTTTCCTCCAGAGACCGTGTTTCATCCAGAGACCGTGTTTCCTCCAGAGACCGTGTTTCATCCAGAGACCGTGTTTCCTCCAGAGACCGTGTTTCATTCAGAGACCGTGTTTCATCCAGAGACCGTGTTTCCTCCAGAGACCGTGTTTCATCCAGAGACCGTGTTTCATTCAGAGACCGTGTTTCATCCAGAGACCGTGTTTCATCCAGAGACCGTGTTTCATTCAGAGACCGTGTTTCATCCAGAGACCGTGTTTCATCCAGAGACCGTGTTTCATCCAGAGGCCGTGTTTCATCCAGAGGCCGTGTTTCATCCAGAGACCGTGTTTCCTCCTGAGGCCGTGTTTCATCCAGAGACCGTGTTTCATCCAGAGGCCGTGTTTCATCCAGAGACCATGTTTCATCCAGAGACCGTGTTTCCTCCAGAGACCGTGTTTCATCCAGAGACCGTGTTTCCTCCAGAGACCGTGTTTCATCCAGAGACCGTGTTTCATTCAGAGACCGTGTTTCATCCAGAGACCGTGTTTCATCCAGAGACCGTGTTTCATTCAGAGACCGTGTTTCATCCAGAGACCTTGTTTCATCCAGAGACCCAGAGACCGTGTTTCCTCCAGAGACCCAGAGACCGTGTTTCCTCCAGAGACCGTGTTTCATCCAGAGACCGTGTTTCATCAAGAGACCGTGTTTCATCCAGAGACCGTGTTTCATCCAGAGACCGTGTTTCCTCCAGAGACCGTGTTTCATCAAGAGACCGTGTTTCATCCAGAGACCGTGTTTCATCCAGAGACCGTGTTTCATCCAGAGACCCAGAGACCGTGTTTCCTCCAGAGACCGTGTTTCATTCAGAGACCGTGTTTCATTCAGAGACCGTGTTTCATCCAGAGACCGTGTTTCATCCAGAGACCCAGAGACCGTGTTTCCTCCAGAGACCGTGTTTCATTCAGAGACCGTGTTTCATTCAGAGACCGTGTTTCATCAAGAGACCGTGTTTCATCCAGAGACCGTGTTTCCTCCAGAGACCGTGTTTCATTCAGAGACCGTGTTTCATCAAGAGACCGTGTTTCATCCAGAGACAGTGTTTCCTCCAGAGACCGTGTTTCATCCAGAGACCGTGTTTCATCCAGAGACCGTGTTTCCTCCAGAGACCGTGTTTCATCCAGAGACTCAGAGACCGTGTTTCCTTCAGAGACCGTGTTTCATTCAGAGACCGTGTTTCATCCAGAGACCGTGTTTCATTCAGAGACCCAGAGACCGTGTTTCCTCCAGAGACCGTGTTTCATTCAGAGACCGTGTTTCATTCAGAGACCGTGTTTCATCCAGAGACCGTGTTTCATCCAGAGACCGTGTTTCATCCAGAGACCCAGAGACCGTGTTTCATCCAGAGACCCAGAGACCGTGTTTCCTCCAGAGACCCAGAGACCGTGTTTCATCCAGAGACCCAGAGACCGTGTTTCCTCCAGAGACCGTGTTTCATTCAAAGACCGTGTTTCATTCAGAGACCCAGAGACCGTGTTTCCTCCAGAGACCGTGTTTCATTCAGAGACCGTGTTTCTTTCAGAGACCGTGTTTCATCCAGAGACCGTGTTTCCTCCTGAGGCCGTGTTTCCTCCAGAGACCGTGTTTCCTCCTGAGGCCGTGTTTCCTCCAGAGACCGTGTTTCCTCCTGAGGCCGTGTTTCATCCAGAGACCGTGTTTCATCCAGAGGCCGTGTTTCATCCAGAGACCGTGTTTCCTCCTGAGGCCGTGTTTCATCCAGAGACCCAGAGACCGTGTTTCCTCCATAGACCGTGTTTCATTCAGAGACCGTGTTTCATTCAGAGACCGTGTTTCATCCAGAGACCGTGTTTCCTCCTAAGGCCGTGTTTCATCCAGAGACCGTGTTTCATCCAGAGACCGTGTTTCATCCAGAGACCGTGTTTCATCCAGAGGCCGTGTTTCATCCAGAGACCGTGTTTCATCCAGAGACCGTGTTTCCTCCTGAGGCCGTGTTTCATCCAGAGACCGTGTTTCATCCAGAGACCGTGTTTCATCCAGAGACCGTGTTTCCTCCTGAGGCCGTGTTTCATCCAGAGGCCGTGTTTCCTCCAGAGACCGTGTTTCATCCAGAGACCGTGTTTCCTCCAGAGACCGTGTTTCATTCAGAGACCGTGTTTCCTCCAGAGACCGTGTTTCATTCAGAGACCGTGTTTCATCCAGAGACCGTGTTTCCTCCAGAGACCGTGTTTCATCCAGAGACCGTGTTTCCTCCAGAGACCGTGTTTCCTCCTGAGGCCGTGTTTCATCCAGAGACCGTGTTTCCTCCAGAGACCGTGTTTCCTCCTGAGGCCGTGTTTCATCCAGAGACCGTGTTTCATCCAGAGGCCGTGTTTCCTCCTGAGGCCGTGTTTCATCCAGAGGCCGTGTTTCCTCCAGAGACCGTGTTTCATCCAGAGGCCGTGTTTCATCCAGAGACCGTGTTTCATCCAGAGACCGTGTTTCCTCCAGAGACCGTGTTTCATCCAGAGACCGTGTTTCCTCCAGAGACCGTGTTTCATTCAGAGACCGTGTTTCCTCCAGAGACCGTGTTTCATTCAGAGACCGTGTTTCATCCAGAGACCGTGTTTCCTCCAGAGACCATGTTTCCTCCTGAGGCCGTGTTTCCTCCAGAGACCGTGTTTCCTCCTGAGGCCGTGTTTCATCCAGAGACCGTGTTTCATCCAGAGGCCGTGTTTCCTCCTGAGGCCGTGTTTCATCCAGAGACCGTGTTTCATCCAGAGACCGTGTTTCATCCAGAGACCGTGTTTCCTCCAGAGACCGTGTTTCATTCAGAGACCCAGAGACCGTGTTTCCTCCAGAGACCGTGTTTCATTCAGAGACCGTGTTTCATTCAGAGACCGTGTTTCATCCAGAGACCGTGTTTCATCCAGAGACCGTGTTTCATCCAGAGACCCAGAGACCGTGTTTCATCCAGAGACCCAGAGACCGTGTTTCCTCCAGAGACCCAGAGACCGTGTTTCATCCAGAGACCCAGAGACCGTGTTTCCTCCAGAGACCGTGTTTCATTCAAAGACCGTGTTTCATTCAGAGACCCAGAGACCGTGTTTCCTCCAGAGACCGTGTTTCATTCAGAGACCGTGTTTCATTCAGAGACCGTGTTTCATCCAGAGACCGTGTTTCCTCCTGAGGCCGTGTTTCCTCCAGAGACCGTGTTTCCTCCTGAGGCCGTGTTTCCTCCAGAGACCGTGTTTCCTCCTGAGGCCGTGTTTCATCCAGAGGCCGTGTTTCATCCAGAGGCCGTGTTTCATCCAGAGACCCAGAGACCGTGTTTCCTCCAGAGACCGTGTTTCATTCAGAGACCGTGTTTCATCCAGAGGCCGTGTTTCATCCAGAGACCCAGAGACCGTGTTTCCTCCAGAGACCGTGTTTCATTCAGAGACGTGTTTCATCCAGAGGCCGTGTTTCATCCAGAGACCCAGAGACCGTGTTTCATTCAGAGACCTTGTTTCATTCAGAGACCGTGTTTCATCAAGAGACCGTGTTTCATCCAGAGACCGTGTTTCCTCCAGAGACCGTGTTTCATTCAGAGACCGTGTTTCATTCAGAGACCGTGTTTCATTCAGAGACCGTGTTTCATCCAGAGGCCGTGTTTCATTCAGAGACCGTGTTTCATCCAGAGACCGTGTTTCATCAAGAGACCGTGTTTCATCCAGAGACCGTGTTTCATCAAGAGACCGTGTTTCATCCAGAGACCGTGTTTCATCCAGAGACCGTGTTTCATCAAGAGACCGTGTTTCATCCAGAGACCGTGTTTCATCCAGAGACCGTGTTTCATCCAGAGGCCGTGTTTCATCCAGAAACCCAGAGACCGTGTTTCATCCAGAGACCGTGTTTCATCCAGAGACCGTGTTTCATCCAGAGGCCGTGTTTCATCCAGAAACCCAGAGACCGTGTTTCCTCCAGAGACAGTGTTTCATTCAGAGACCGTGTTTCATCCAGAGGCCGTGTTTCATCCAGAGACCCAGAGACCGTGTTTCCTCCAGAGACCGTGTTTCATTCAGAGACCGTGTTTCATCCAGAGGCCGTGTTTCATCCAGAGACCCAGAGACCATGTTTCCTCCAGAGACCGTGTTTCATCCAGAGACTGTGTTTCATCCAGAGGCCGTGTTTCATCAAGAGACCGTGTTTCATTCAGAGACCGTGTTTCATCCAGAGACCGTGTTTCATCAAGAGACCGTGTTTCATCCAGAGACCGTGTTTCATCCAGAGACCGTGTTTCATCAAGAGACCGTGTTTCATCCAGAGACCGTGTTTCATCCAGAGACCGTGTTTCTTTCATCCAGAGACCGTGTTTCATCCAGAGACCGTGTTTCATCCAGAGACCGTGTTTCATTCAGAGACCGTGTTTCATCCAGAGACCGTGTTTCATTCAGAGACCATGTTTCATCCAGAGACCGTGTTTCATCCAGAGACCGTGTTTCATCCAGAGACCGTGTTTCATCAAGAGACCGTGTTTCATCAAGAGACCATGTTTCATTCAGAGACCGTGTTTCATTCAGAGACCGTGTTTCATCCAGAGACCGTGTTTCATTCAGAGACCGTGTTTCATCCAGAGACCGTGTTTCATTCAGAGACCGTGTTTCATCCAGAGACCATGTTTCATCCAGAGACCGTGTTTCATCCAGAGACCGTGTTTCATCCAGAGACCGTGTTTCATCCAGAGACCGTGTTTCATTCAGAGACCGTGTTTCATCCAGAGACCGTGTTTCATCAAGAGACCGTGTTTCATCCAGAGACCGTGTTTCATCCAGAGACCGTGTTTCATCCAGAGACCGTGTTTCATCCAGAGACCGTGTTTCCTCCAGAGACCGTGTTTCATCAAGAGACCGTGTTTCATCCAGAGACCGTGTTTCATCAAGAGACCGTGTTTCATTCAGAGACCGTGTTTCATCCAGAGACCGTGTTTCCTCCTGAGGCCGTGTTTCATCCAGAGACCGTGTTTCATCCAGAGACCGTGTTTCATTCAGAGACCGTGTTTCATTCAGAGACCGTGTTTCATCCAGAGACCGTGTTTCATCAAGAGACCGTGTTTCATCCAGAGACCGTGTTTCATTCAGAGACCGTGTTTCATCCAGAGACCGTGTTTCATCCAGAGACCGTGTTTCATCCAGAGACCGTGTTTCCTCCAGAGACCGTGTTTCATCAAGAGACCGTGTTTCATCCAGAGACCGTGTTTCATCAAGAGACCGTGTTTCATTCAGAGACCGTGTTTCATCCAGAGACCGTGTTTCCTCCTGAGGCCGTGTTTCATCCAGAGACCGTGTTTCATCCAGAGACCGTGTTTCATTCAGAGACCGTGTTTCATTCAGAGACCGTGTTTCATCCAGAGACCGTGTTTCATCCAGAGACCGTGTTTCATCCAGAGACCGTGTTTCATTCAGAGACCGTGTTTCATCCAGAGACCGTGTTTCATCAAGAGACCGTGTTTCATCCAGAGACCGTGTTTCATCCAGAGACCGTGTTTCATCCAGAGACCGTGTTTCATCCAGAGACCGTGTTTCATCCAGAGGCCGTGTTTCATCCAGAGACCGGGTATATGAAGGGTTTTATCCCGACTCTGACTCCTAACTGGGATTCGCTGCCGCCGTCAATCACCGGCGCTCCACCTGGATCCCATTAACCTGCTGGGATGTGAGGAGCTTCCAGAGGGAGCGTCATGGATACCCCTGTTCAACGCCTCTAATAAAGCTGCTCATGTTGCCCCGTGTGAATGAGATCCGCTGTGTGAAGCCGACTCTAAAGCAAGGTGGAAAAAGTGCAGTCTCTTTCCCAGCATGCTGCAGGAGATACAGAGAGAGCTTTATCCATCGACTGTTTATCCTGTGTGTGTGTGTGTGTGTGTGTGTGTGTGTGTGTGTGTGTGTGTGTGTGTGTGTGTGTGTGTGTGTGTGTGTGTGTGTGTGTGTGTGTGTGTGTGTGTGTGTGTGTGTGTGTGTGTGTGTGTGTGTGTGTGTGTGTGGTGACCAGCCTCTGATCCAGCGCTGTTTGGTTTGACTCACCGGCAGATTCAGAGAGACGAAACCTCTTCCGAAAATATCGTAGACACTGTGGTCCTGAAAGCTGAGGCTGACTAACTGCTGCAGTTCGACTGATGGACAGCTGGGGCTCTGTGCAACAGTCCCAACTAAAAAGAGATGCTAATCAAAGGCTAACATTTGAGCAGTTATCATTGTTTTAAAAAAACACAAAATACGTTTTTCCATCCCAGTTTAGATCCTCCGTTCCGCACACGCCTCTTGGATGTAAACAGAACGTTGCTGTTCCCATCCAAACGAGTAATATCACGTCTACTCTGGCTTGGAGAACAAGACGTTATCGGCCGCTGAATCCCTCGCTTCCTGCCGCTGAGACAACTTTACTGTCTCAAGATTTCACTTTTTTCTTTAACATTTTTTTCATAATTGTTTTCTCATTTAATTCTAAAAATATTATTGTTTTCAAAAAATTGCACTTTTTTTCTCCAAAATGTCCTTTTTCTCAAAATTCTCGTCTTCTTGAAATTTCAGAATTTCACAAAATGTAGTTTTGGCAAATCTAAAAAATTTCACTTTTTAAAACAAAGCTCTGGATCTGACTTTTTGGTCTAGTTCTCAACGTTCTGGTCCTGCTTTGGTTTGGGGGCCAAGAGGCGGATTTAATACACTGGGACAGAGCTGGAGAGTAACAAAGAACATCTACTCAAATACTGAACTCACAAACCAAACACAAACACGAGCTGCAGATCGTTTGCTAGCTCATTCTTCTTATAGCCACTGTAATCTTCTCTCATAAAAGATGCCCTCTGTCTTTCTAACTGTAAATACAGATGGTGTGACGCTGCAGAAGTGGGCGTGGTCAGATCTGAACTGGGTTGGGAAAAAACGACAGAAACGGACTGGTCTAGTTTCCAGACTATATGCTATGCTAAGCTAAGATAATGCTAATGCTGTTATTCGGATTTATCAGAAATATTGTAAGAGTGATAATCTTCTATTTTAAGTCACGGAAAGGAAACAAATGAGACATGTATAGTAAACTGAATGTTAAAGGTGGGGTAGGTAAGTTGGAGAAACAGCTCGAGTGCGCTAGAATTTGAAAATACACAGCCGGAGAAAATCTGCCACTTCCTCACAGAGCCCCTCCTCCAACACACACGAACACGCACATGACCAATGAGGGCAGAGATCAGTTTGTGCCCAGATGGAAGGCTGACAGGCAGGTAGGCCATCCAGTTACTTTAGCCGGCTCAGATGATTGGTCGAGCTTTTTACAGAACCACGGCTTCCAGAGATACATTCTTTTATGGATTTTTTGTCAAAGCACTTCAGATATTCATTGCTATCGGGACGTTAAGAGCATTCCATGGAATATAACAACAAGTGTATCTCGAGCCGCTTTCTCAAACTTACCTACCCCACCTTTAAGTGTTGATCTTCAGTCGGTAACCTTCACTTTCTCCCAGTCTTTATTGTCCTGGGCTTCTTGACTCGAGGCTGTAACAAGAGGAGAAGCTAACCTTAACCCAACACCCCCGACGCTTTACGAGGGGCTTTAGGAGCTGGCATCTGTGTGAGTGTGTGAGTGTGTGTGTGAGTGTGTGTGTGTGTGTGTGTGTGTGTGTGTGTGTGTGTGTGTGTGTGTGTGTGTGTGTGTGTCTGTGTGTGTGTGTGTGTGTGTGTGTGTGTGTGTGTGTGTGTCTGTGTGTGTGTGTGTGTGTGTGTGTCTGTGTGTGTGTGTGTGTGTGTCTGTGTGTGTCTGTGTGTGTGTGTGTGTGTCTGTGTGTGTGTGTGTGTGTGTGTGTGTGTCTGTGTGTGTCTCTGTGTGTGTGTGTGTGTGTGTGTGTGTGTGTGTGTGTGTGTGTGTGTGTGTGTGTGTGTGTGTGTGTCTGTGTGTGTGTGTGTGTGTGTGTGTGTGTGTGTGTGTGTGTGTGTGTGTGTGTGTGTGTCTGTGTGTGTGTGTGTGTGTGTGTGTGTGTTTGTGTGTGTGTGTGTGTGTCTGTGTGTGTGTGTGTGTGTGTGTGTGTGTGTGTGTGTGTCTGTGTGTGTGTGTGTGTGTCTGTGTGTGTCTCTGTGTGTGTGTGTGTGTGTGTGTGTGTGTGTGTGTGTGTGTGTGTGTGTGTGTGTGTGTGTGTGTGTGTCTGTGTGTGTGTGTGTGTGTGTGTGTGTGTGTGTGTGTGTGTGTGTGTGTGTGTGTGTGTGTCTGTGTGTGTGTGTGTGTGTCTGTGTGTGTCTCTGTGTGTGTGTGTGTGTGTGTGTGTGTGTGTGTGTGTGTGTGTGTGTGTGTGTGTGTGTGTGTGTGTGTGTGTGTCTGTGTGTGTGTGTGTGTGTGTCTGTGTGTGTGTGTGTGTGTGTGTGTGTGTGTGTGTGTGTGTGTGTGTGTGTGTGTCTGTGTGTGTGTGTGTCTGTGTGTGTGTGTGTCTGTGTGTGTGTGTGTGTGTGTGTGTGTGTGTGTGTGTGTGTGTGTGTGTTTGTGTGTGTGTGTGTGTGTGTGTGTGTGTGTCTGTGTGTGTGTGTGTGTGTGTCTGTGTGTGTGTGTGTGTGTGTGTGTGTGTGTGTGTGAGAGGTGGTGAAAGCTAGCAGACACTGGATGAGGTTCTCCTGCCACCTGCAGCCTCACACAGTCTGAGAAACCTCCAAACGAAACACTGTGAAATGAGACGATATGATCAGATGATCTGAGCTGAGGCACATTGACTACGTGTGGACCGCATTTACACGGACAGAATAATAGGAACATTTTTAATTAAAACACAGCAGTGAGCTACAGAGGTTCATATACATGCTAATCCATTCATAGAGTTACCAAATAGCAATGCAGGTTGCTAACTGTTTAGCTAACAACGAGTATAGTCAACAAAATGCTTAATTAGCTGTTGTTGTTTATTTCTATTATTATCATTATTTGTTTACACCACACATTTCTGTAATTGGTCACTTCTGGCATTTATCACATGGGTGTGTTTTTTAGGTATTTAGTCGACCTGTTGAAAAGACAAAGAGGCTGGTTCAGATAGTTATAGTTCAACATGAGCCGCCTTTTTTTCTCAAAATCAAAAAATCTCATAATTCTCTTTTTTTTCTCAAAATCCCCAAAATGTTGTCATTTTTCAAACATTTCTGACTTTTTCTCAAAATCTCAACATTAAAAAAGTTTCCCAAAATGTTGATTTAAAAAATGAATTATGTATTTTTTCCTAAAAAATCAGACCTTTTTCTGATAATCTCGGAAATCTGACTTTTTCCCCCAAAATTCTGACTCTTAGAAAATAGTCAAAGACTCTCACACCATCTAGCTACGAGACTTAAAGTAACTAATGAAGGGAAAATTCCCTTCATTAGTTACTTTAAGTCTTCAAAGTGTCCGACGATTAAAGAAAACATATTTTTGTTGTCGACAGAAATATCCTTCACATAATGCATTGGATGAAGTGTGTGTGTGTGTGTGTGTGTGTGTGTGTGTGTGTGTGTGTGTGTGTGTGTGACTGTAGGGTGCCCCCCCCCTCTCTAAGTGGCAGTGATTTTCTCTCTGAAGACGTCCGTTAGTCGCCAGCTTGTGGAATAAAAACACGTTTATCCCGTGACCTCGAGCTTCAGGAAACGCTTTGCTGTTCGGCCTTGAAACAGTGAGGGAGGTGTGTGTGTGTGTGTGTGTGTGTGTGTGTGTGTGTGTGTGTGTGTGTGTGTGTGTGTGTGTGTGTGTGTGTGTGTGTGTGTGTGTGTGTGTGTGTGTGTGTGTGTGTGTATGTGAAACTGGAGGAGGTCTGGCCCTTCAATCTGCAGGATCAGGTTTGAGAGATCTCAGAAAAACGCTCACATCCATTTGGAAAAGCTGGGGGAAGCAGCTGTGTGTTTGCCAGGTTGAGGTTTCCCTCCAGAGAAAATATTTACTTTCATAAAGAAACTCTGAGAGTATTTATGTCTCCGCCGTCGTGTCCTAACTGTGGTTTCTGTAGCTCTTGGCCCTCGGAGACTGCGGTTCTTTCAAAGGCTCCGTCCTGCAGGATTTATGGTCCAAATGTCTTTGTTTAGTTTAAGAGAAAGACTTTATCACGGGAGATTTCTGAGCCCTGAATGCATCTCTGTCTGAGCGCTGGTTTGGCGGCCGCCACAGATCCAGAGCATGGAAAGCTTCTCTCAGACACACGGACTCAGCCAGGAACGAAGACTCAGGCGCCACAAGAGAGGCAGGACACAGAATGTGTTTCAGACGTGTTGCAGAACGGCTTTATTTCATCCAGACGCTAATATCTCAACAACAATTCAATATCCATGTCCCCTTCAGGCTGAATTATATATAACTACTCTGATCCTTCAACCTTTTAAGATTCAAAGGTCATCGATTGTCATTCTGCAACAGAAGGAAATGCAGTCGCAGTCCATCGGAGGCCAACAGGTACCAACCTCGTCCATCAGGAGGAGCAGCTTCAGGAAGGAGTCAGGTATAGAAACCCAGATGTTCCTCATGAGGAAACATCTCCAGAACAACTCATGCAGCGTCTAGAGAACACTCAGCAGCTTGAGGAGACATGGCAGCGTTTAGAGAACATCCAGCAGCTTGAGGAGACATGGCAGCGTTTAGAGAACATCCAGCAGCTTGAGGAGACATGGCAGCGTTTAGAGAACACTCAGCAGCTTGAGGAGACATGGCAGCGTTTAGAGAACACTCAGCAGCTTGAGGAGACATGGCAGCGTTTAGAGAACATCCAGCAGCTTGAGGAGACATGGCAGCGTTTAGAGAACATTCAGCAGCTTGAGGAGACATGGCAGCGTTTAGAGAGCATCCAGCAGCTTGAGGAGACATGGCAGCGTTTAGAGAGCATCCAGCAGCTTGAGGAGACATGGCAGCGTTTAGAGAACATCCAGCAGCTTGAGGAGACATGGCAGCGTTTAGAGAACATTCAGCAGCTTGAGGAGACATGGCAGCGTTTAGAGAACATCCAGCAGCTTGAGGAGACATGGCAGCGTTTAGAGAACATTCAGCAGCTTGAGGAGACATGGCAGCATTTAGAGAACACTCAGCAGCTTGAGGAGACATGGCAGCGTTTAGAGAACATCCAGCAGCTTGAGGAGACATGGCAGCGTTTAGAGAACATCCAGCAGCTTGAGGAGACATGGCAGCGTTTAGAAAACATTCAGCAGCTTGAGGAGACATGGCAGCGTTTAGAGAGCATCCAGCAGCTTGAGGAGACATGGCAGCGTTTAGAGAACATCCAGCAGCTTGAGGAGACATGGCAGCGTTTAGAGAACATCCAGCAGCTTGAGGAGACATGGCAGCGTTTAGAGAACATCCAGCAGCTTGAGGAGACATGGCAGCGTTTAGAGAACATTTAGCAGCTTGAGGAGACATGGCAGCGTTTAGAGAACATCCAGCAGCTTGAGGAGACATGGCAGCGTTTAGAGAACATCCAGCAGCTTGAGGAGACATGGCAGCGTTTAGAGAACATCCAGCAGCTTGAGGAGACATGGCAGCGTTTAGAGAACATCCAGCAGCTTGAGGAGACATGGCAGCGTTTAGAGAACACACAGCAGCTTGAGGAGACATGGCAGCGTTTAGAGAACAACCAGCAGCTTGAGGAGACATGGCAGCGTTTAGAGAACATCCAGCAGCTTGAGGAGACATGGCAGCGTTTAGAGAACACACAGCAGCTTGAGGAGACATGGCAGCGTTTAGAGAACATCCAGCAGCTTGAGGAGACATGGCAGCGTTTAGAGAACACACAGCAGCTTGAGGAGACATGGCAGCGTTTAGAGAACATCCAGCAGCTTGAGGAGACATGGCAGCGTTTAGAGAACATTCAGCAGCTTGAGGAGACATGGCAGCGTTTAGAGAACATCCAGCAGCTTGAGGAGACATGGCAGCGTTTAGAGAACATCCAGCAGCTTGAGGAGACATGGCAGCGTTTAGAGAACATCCAGCAGCTTGAGGAGACATGGCAGCGTTTAGAGAACATTCAGCAGCTTGAGGAGACATGGCAGCGTTTAGAGAACATCCAGCAGCTTGAGGAGACATGCCAGCGTTTAGAGAACACACAGCAGCTTGAGGAGACATGGCAGCGTTTAGAGAACATCCAGCAGCTTGAGGAGACATGGCAGCGTTTAGAGAACATTCAGCAGCTTGAGGAGACATGGCAGCGTTTAGAGAACACTCAGCAGCTTGAGAAGACATGGCAGCGTTTAGAGAACATTCAGCAGCTTGAGGAGACATGGCAGCGTTTAGAGAACACTCAGCAGCTTGAGGAGACATGGCAGCATTTAGAGAACATTCAGCAGCTTGAGGAGACATGGCAGCGTTTAGAGAACATCCAGCAGCTTGAGGAGACATGGCAGCATTTAGAGAACATCCAGCAGCTTGAGAAGACATGGCAGCATTTAGAGAACATTCAGCAGCTTGAGGAGACATGGCAGCGTTTAGAGAACATCCAGCAGCTTGAGGAGACATGGCAGCGTTTAGAGAACATCCAGCAGCTTGAGGAGACATGGCAGCGTTTAGAGAACATCCAGCAGCTTGAGGAGACATGGCAACGTTTAGAGAACACTCAGCAGCTTGAGGAGACATGGCAGCGTTTATAGAACATTCAGCAGCTTGAGGAGACATGGCAGCGTTTAGAGAACATCCAGCAGCTTGAGGAGACATGGCAGCGTTTAGAGAACATCCAGCAGCTTGAGGAGACATGGCAGCGTTTAGAGAACATCCAGCAGCTTGAGGAGACATGGCAGCGTTTAGAGAGCATCCAGCAGCTTGAGGAGACATGGCAGCGTTTAGAGAACATCCAGCAGCTTGAGGAGACATGGCAGCGTTTAGAGAACACTCAGCAGCTTGAGGAGACATGGCAGCGTTTAGAGAACATCCAGCAGCTTGAGGAGACATGGCAGCGTTTAGAGAACACTCAGCAGCTTGAGGAGACATGGCAGCGTTTAGAGAACATCCAGCAGCTTGAGGAGACATGGCAGCGTTTAGAGAACACTCAGCAGCTTGAGGAGACATGGCAGCGTTTAGAGAACACACAGCAGCTTGAGGAGACATGGCAGCGTTTAGAGAACATCCAGCAGCTTGAGGAGACATGGCAGCGTTTAGAGAACACACAGCAGCTTGAGGAGACATGGCAGCGTTTAGAGAACATCCAGCAGCTTGAGGAGACATGGCAGCGTTTAGAGAACATCCAGCAGCTTGAGGAGACATGGCAGCGTTTAGAGAACATCCAGCAGCTTGAGGAGACATGGCAGCGTTTAGAGAACATCCAGCAGCTTGAGGAGACATGGCAGCGTTTTGAGAACATCCAGCAGCTTGAGGAGACATGGCAGCGTTAGAGAACATCCAGCAGCTTGAGGAGACATGGCAGCGTTTAGAGAACACTCAGCAGCTTGAGGAGACATGGCAGCGTTAGAGAACACTCAGCAGCTTGAGGAGACATGGCAGCGTTTAGAGAACACTCAGCAGCTTGAGGAGACATGGCAGCGTTTAGAGAACACTCAGCAGCTTGAGGAGACATGGCAGCGTTTAGAGAACATTCAGCAGCTTGAGGAGACATGGCAGCGTTTAGAGAACATCCAGCAGCTTGAGGAGACATGGCAGCGTTTAGAGAACATCCAGCAGCTTGAGGAGACATGGCAGCGTTTAGAGAACACTCAGCAGCTTGAGGAGACATGGCAGCGTTTAGAGAACACTCAGCAGCTTGAGGAGACATGGCAGCGTTTAGAGAACACTCAGCAGCTTGAGGAGACATGGCAGCGTTTAGAGAACACTCAGCAGCTTGAGGAGACATGGCAGCGTTTAGAGAACACTCAGCAGCTTGAGGAGACATGGCAGCGTTTAGAGAACACCCAGCAGCTTGAGGAGACATGGCAGCGTTTAGAGAACATTCAGCAGCTTGAGGAGACATGGCAGCGTTTAGAGAACATCCAGCAGCTTGAGGAGACATGGCAGCGTTTAGAGAACATCCAGCAGCTTGAGGAGACATGGCAGCGTTTAGAGAACATCCAGCAGCTTGAGGAGACATGGCAGCGTTTAGAGAACATCCAGCAGCTTGAGGAGACATGGCACCGTTTAGAGAACATCCAGCAGCTTGAGGAGACATGGCAGCGTTTAGAGAACACTCAGCAGCTTGAGAAGACATGGCAACGTTTAGAGAACACTCAGCAGCTTGAGGAGACATGGCAGCGTTTAGAGAACATCCAGCAGCTTGAGGAGACATGGCAGCGTTTAGAGAACACTCAGCAGCTTGAGAAGACATGGCAGCGTTTAGAGAACACTCAGCAGCTTGAGGAGACATGGCAGCGTTTAGAGAACATCCAGCAGCTTGAGGAGACATGGCAGCGTTTAGAGAACATCCAGCAGCTTGAGGAGACATGGCAGCGTTTAGAGAACATCCAGCAGCTTGAGGAGACATGGCAGCGTTTAGAGAACATCCAGCAGCTTGAGGAGACATGGCAGCGTTTAGAGAACATCCAGCAGCTTGAGGAGACATGGCACCGTTTAGAGAACATCCAGCAGCTTGAGGAGACATGGCAGCGTTTAGAGAACACTCAGCAGCTTGAGAAGACATGGCAACGTTTAGAGAACACTCAGCAGCTTGAGGAGACATGGCAGCGTTTAGAGAACATCCAGCAGCTTGAGGAGACATGGCAGCGTTTAGAGAACACTCAGCAGCTTGAGAAGACATGGCAGCGTTTAGAGAACACTCAGCAGCTTGAGGAGACATGGCAGCGTTTAGAGAACATCCAGCAGCTTGAGGAGACATGGCAGCGTTTAGAGAACATCCAGCAGCTTGAGGAGACATGGCAGCGTTTAGAGAACATCCAGCAGCTTGAGGAGACATGGCAGCGTTTAGAGAACATCCAGCAGCTTGAGGAGACATGGCACCGTTTAGAGAACATCCAGCAGCTTGAGGAGACATGGCAGCGTTTAGAGAACATCCAGCAGCTTGAGGAGACATGGCACCGTTTAGAGAACATCCAGCAGCTTGAGGAGACATGGCAGCGTGTACTGAAAGCTGCAGGAACCAGACGCTGAAAATACAAAACGCTTGGTGACGTGTCCAATGAGCATAAGGTGTGTGTGTGTGTGTGTGTGTGTGTGTGTGTGTGTGTGTGTGTGTGTGTGTGTGTGTGTGTGTGTGTGTGTGTGTGTGTGTGGGTGTGTGTGTGTGTGGGTGTGTGTTGTTGTTGTGCAGGTGTTGGAGATCATAGTGGGGGGGGGTTGACCCTGATCTGAGTGAAAGCTGAGTGAGGGTTAGTGGGATGAAGGGTCTTCAGAGGTCAGGACATCACAAAGACCCCCTCTAATGTTTTAATACCTGGATCAGAACATGACCCATCTTAACCCTCCTCTCTCCCCCATCTTAACCCTCCTCTCTCCCCCATCTTAACCCTCCTCTCTCCCCCATCTTAACCTCCTCTTCCTTTCTCCCCATCTTAACCCTCCTCTCTCCCCCATCTTAACCCTCCTCTCTCCCCCATCTTAACCCTCCTCTTCCTTTCTCCCCATCTTAACCCTCCTCTCTCCCCCATCTTAACCCTCCTCTCTCCCCCATCTTAACCCTCCTCTTCCTTTCTCCCCATCTTAACCCTCCTCTCTCCCCCATCTTAACCCTCCTCTTCCTTTCTCCCCATCTTAACCCTCCTCTCTCCCCCATCTTAACCCTCCTCTCTCCCCCATCTTAACCCTCCTCTCTCCCCCATCTTAACCCTCCTCTTCCTTTCTCCCCATCTTAACCCTCCTCTCTCCCCCATCTTAACCCTCCTCTCTCCCCCATCTTAACCCTCCTCTTCCTTTCTCCCCATCTTAACCCTCCTCTCTCCCCCATCTTAACCCTCCTCTCTCCCCCATCTTAACCCTCCTCTTCCTTTCTCCCCATCTTAACCCTCCTCTCTCCCCCATCTTAACCCTCCTCTTCCTTTCTCCCCATCTTAACCCTCCTCTCTCCCCCATCTTAACCCTCCTCTCTCCCCCATCTTAACCCTCCTCTCTCCCCCATCTTACCCTCCTCTTCCTTTCTCCCCATCTTAACCCTCCTCTCTCCCCCATCTTAACCCTCCTCTCTCCCCCATCTTAACCCTCCTCTCTCCCCCATCTTAACCCTCCTTTCTCCCCCATCTTAACCCTCCTCTCTCCCCCATCTTAACCCTCCTCTCTCCCCATCTTAAACCCTCCTCTTCCTTTCTCCCCATCTTAACCCTCCTCTCTCCCCCATCTTAACCCTCCTCTCTCCCCCATCTTAACCCTCCTCTTCCTTTCTCCCCATCTTAACCCTCCTCTCTCCCCCATCTTAACCCTCCTCTCTCCCCCATCTTAACCCTCCTCTCTCCCCATCTTAACCCTCCTCTTCCTTTCTCCCCATCTTAACCCTCCTCTCTCCCCCATCTTAACCCTCCTCTCTCCCCCATCTTAACCCTCCTCTCTCCCCCATCTTAACCCTCCTCTTCCTTTCTCCCCATCTTAACCCTCCTCTCTCCCCCATCTTAACCCTCCTCTCTCCCCCATCTTAACCCTCCTCTCTCCCCCATCTTAACCCTCCTTTCTCCCCCATCTTAACCCTCCTCTCTCCCCCATCTTAACCCTCCTCTTCCTTTCTCCCCATCTTAACCCTCCTCTCTCCCCCATCTTAACCCTCCTCTCTCCCCCATCTTAACCCTCCTCTCTCCCCCATCTTAACCCTCCTCTCTCCCCCATCTTAACCCTCCTCTCTCCCCCATCTTAACCCTCCTCTCTCCCCCATCTTAACCCTCCTTTCTCCCCATCTTAACCCTCCTCTCTCCCCCATCTTAACCCTCCTCTCTCCCCCATCTTAACCCTCCTCTCTTCCCCCATCTTAACCCTCCTCTCTCCCCCATCTTAACCCTCCTCTCTCCCCCATCTTAACCTTCTCTCTCCCCCATCTTAACCCTCCTCTCTCCCCATCTTAACCCTCCTCTCTCCCCCATCTTAACCCTCCTCTCTCCCCCATCTTAACCCTCCTCTCTCCCCCATCTTAACCCTCCTCTCTCCCCCATCTTAACCCTTCTCTCTCCCCCATCTTAACCCTCCTTTCTCCCCATCTTAACCCTCCTCTCTCCCCCATCTTAACCCTCCTCTCTCCCCCATCTTAACCCTCCTTTCTCCCCATCTTAACCCTCCTCTCTCCCCCATCTTAACCCTCCTCTCTCCCCCATCTTAACCCTCCTTTCTCCCCATCTTAACCCTCCTCTCTCCCCCATCTTAACCCTCCTCCCTCCCCCATCTTAACCCTCCTCTTCCTTTCTCCCCATCTTAACCCTCCTCTCTCCCCCATCTTAACCCTCCTCCCTCCCCCAGGGAAGAAGGAGGGATGAAGGAGGGATGATGGAGGGATGAAAGAGGGATGATGGAGGGATGAAAGAGGGATGAAGGAGGGATGAAGGAGGGATGGAGGAGGGATGATGGAGGGATGAAGGAGGGATGGAGCAGGGATGATGGAGGGATGAAGGAGGGATGATGGAGGGATGGAGGAGGGATGAAGGAGGGATGATGGAGGGATGGAGGAGGGATGATGGAGGGATGAAGGAGGGATGAAGGAGGGATGGAGGAGGGATGATGGAGGGATGATGGAGGGATGGAGGAGGGATGATGGAGGGATGATGGAGGGATGAAGGAGGGATGATGGAGGGATGGAGGAGGGATGAAGGAGGGATGAAGGAGGGATGATGGACGGATGAAGGAGGGATGATGGAGGGATGAAAGAGGGATGATGGAGGGATGAAGGAGGGATGAAGGAGGGATGGAGGAGGGATGATGGAGGGATGAAGGAGGGATGGAGGAGGGATGATGGAGGGATGAAGGAGGGATGATGGAGGGATGGAGGAGGGATGATGGAGGGATGATGGAGGGATGGAGGAGGGATGATGGAGGGATGAAGGAGGGATGATGGAGGGATGAAGGAGGGATGATGGAGGGATGAAGGAGGGATGATGGAGGGATGAAGGAGGGATGATGGAGGGATGGAGGAGGGATGATGGAGGGATGATGGAGGGATGAAGGAGGGATGGAGGAGGGATGATGGAGGGATGGAGGAGGGATGATGGAGGGATGATGGAGGGATGAAGGAGGGATGATGGAGGGATGATGGAGGGATGGAGGAGGGATGATGGAGGGATGATGGAGGGATGATGGAGGGATGGAGGAGGGATGATGGAGGGATGGAGGAGGGATGATGGAGGGATGATGGAGGGATGAAGGAGGGATGGAGGAGGGATGATGGAGGGATGGAGGAGGGATGATGGAGGGATGATGGAGGGATGAAGGAGGGATGATGGAGGGATGATGGAGGGATGGAGGAGTGATGATGGAGGGATGATGGAGGGATGGAGGAGGGATGAAGGAGGGATGATGGAGGGATGGAGGAGGGATGAAGGAGGGATGAAGGAGGGATGATGGAGGGATGATGGAGGGATGGAGGAGGGATGATGGAGGGATGATGGAGGGATGGAGGAGGGATGAAGGAGGGATGATGGAGGGATGGAGGAGGGATGAAGGAGGGATGAAGGAGGGATGAAGGAGGGATGATGGAGGGATGAAAGAGGGATGATGGAGGGATGAAGGAGGGATGAAGGAGGGATGGAGGAGGGATGATGGAGGGATGAAGGAGGGATGGAGGAGGGATGATGGAGGGATGAAGGAGGGATGATGGAGGGATGGAGGAGGGATGATGGAGGGATGATGGAGGGATGAAGGAGGGATGAAGGAGGGATGGAGGAGGGATGATGGAGGGATGAAGGAGGGATGATGGAGGGATGAAGGAGGGATGATGGAGGGATGAAGGAGGGATGATGGAGGGATGGAGGAGGGATGAAGGAGGGATGGAGGAGGGATGATGGAGGGATGAAGGAGGGATGATGGAGGGATGGAGGAGGGATGATGGAGGGATGATGGAGGGATGGAGGAGGGATGAAGGAGGGATGATGGAGGGATGGAGGAGGGATGAAGGAGGGATGATGGAGGGATGGAGGAGGGATGAAGGAGGGATGAAGGAGGGATGATGGACGGATGAAGGAGGGATGGAGGAGGGATGATGGAGGGATGATGGAGGGATGGAGGAGGGATGATGGAGGGATGGAGGCGGGATGAAGGAGGGATGATGGAGGGATGGAGGAGGGATGAAGGAGGGATGAAGGAGGGATGAAGGAGGGATGATGGAGGGATGAAAGAGGGATGATGGAGGGATGAAGGAGGGATGAAGGAGGGATGGAGGAGGGATGATGGAGGGATGAAGGAGGGATGGAGGAGGGATGATGGAGGGATGAAGGAGGGATGATGGAGGGATGGAGGAGGGATGATGGAGGGATGATGGAGGGATGAAGGAGGGATGAAGGAGGGATGATGGAGGGATGAAGGAGGGATGATGGAGGGATGAAGGAGGGATGATGGAGGGATGAAGGAGGGATGATGGAGGGATGGAGGAGGGATGATGGAGGGATGGAGGAGGGATGATGGAGGGATGAAGGAGGGATGGAGGAGGGATGATGGAGGGATGATGGAGGGATGATGGAGGGATGAAGGAGGGATGAAGGAGGGATGGAGGAGGGATGATGGAGGGATGATGGAGGGATGATGGAGGGATGGAGGAGGGATGATGGAGGGATGATGGAGGGATGAAGGAGGGATGGAGGAGGGATGATGGAGGGATGATGGAGGGATGAAGGAGGGATGGAGGAGGGATGATGGAGGGATGATGGAGGGATGGAGGAGGGATGAAGGAGGGATGGAGGAGTCTGACGGAGACTCTGAGCTAAACATCATCAGGAGGCAGCCACAACGGCACTCTGATGGTTAAAGGAAGGCTTTCTGGAGAGGAGTTCAGGGACAGAGCAGACAGTCAGGATAAAGGGAAGGCTTTCTGGAGAGGAGTTCATGGACAGAGCAGACAGTCAGGATAAAGGGAAGGCTTTCTGGAGAGGAGTTCAGGGACAGAGCAGACAGTCAGGATAATGGGAAGGCTTTCTGGAGAGGAGTTCAGGGACAGAGCAGACAGTCAGGATAAAGGGAAGGCTTTCTGGAGAGGAGTTCAGGGACAGAGCAGACAGTCAGGATAATGGGAAGGCTTTCTGGAGAGGAGTTCAGGGACAGAGCAGACAGTCAGGATAAAGGAAAGGCTTTCTGGAGAGGAGTTCAGGGACAGAGCAGACAGTCAGGATAAAGGGAAGGCTTTCTGGAGAGGAGTTCAGGGACAGAGCAGACAGTCAGGATAAAGGGAAGGCTTTCTGGAGAGGAGTTCAGGGACAGAGCAGACAGTCAGGATAAAGGGAAGGCTTTCTGGAGAGGAGTTCAGGGACAGAGCAGACAGTCAGGATAAAGGGTAGGCTTTCTGGAGAGGAGTTCAGGGACAGAGCAGACAGTCAGGATAAAGGGAAGGCTTTCTGGAGAGGAGTTCAGGGACAGAGCAGACAGTCAGGATAAAGGGAAGGCTTTCTGGAGAGGAGTTCAGGGACAGAGCAGACAGTCAGGATAAAGGGAAGGCTTTCTGGAGAGGAGTTCAGGGACAGAGCAGACAGTCAGGATAAAGGGAAGGCTTTCTGGAG
>JAPTMU010000351.1:158048-193048 GCA_028583405.1 Pogonophryne albipinna | reverse complement strand
TTATGAACCTGGAGATGATCCATGTTTATCCCGTTTATCCCGTTTATCCACACATCTGATTCAAACTGAGAGGGCTGGATGGAGAGATGGAGAGAGAGAGAGAGAGAGGGCTGGATGGAGAGAGAGAGAGAGAGGGCTGGATGGATAGAGAGAGAGAGAGGGCTGGCTGGAGAGAGAGAGAGAGAGGGCTGGATGGATGGAGAGAGAGAGAGAGAGAGGGCTGGCTGGAGAGAGAGAGAGGGCTGCATGGATGGAGAGATGGAGAGAGAGAGAGAGGGCTGGATGGAGAGATGGAGAGAGAGAGAGAGAGAGGGCTGGATGGATGGATAGAGAGAGAGAGAGAGGGCTGGATGGAGAGATGGAGAGAGAGAGAGAGAGAGGGCTGGATGGATGGATGGATAGAGAGAGAGAGAGAGGGCTGGATGGAGAGAGAGAGAGAGAGGGCTGGATGGAGAGAGAGAGAGGGCTGGATGGATGGATGGATAGAGAGAGAGAGAGAGGGCTGGATGGATGGATAGAGAGAGAGAGAGAGGGCTGGATGGATGGATAGAGAGAGAGAGAGAGAGAGGGCTGGATGGAGAGAGAGAGAGAGAGAGGGCTGGATGGAGAGAGAGAGAGAGAGAAGGCTGGATGGAGAGAGAGAGAGAGAGGGCTGGATGGAGAGATGGAGAGAGAGAGAGAGAGAGGGGGGGCTGGATGGAGAGAGAGAGGGCTGGATGGAGAGATGGAGAGAGAGAGAGAGAGGGCTGGATGGAGAGAGAGAGGGCTGGATGGAGAGATGGAGAGAGAGAGGGCTGGATGGAGAGATGGAGAGAGAGAGGGGGGGCTGGATGGAGAGATGGAGAGAGAGAGGGCTGGATGGAGAGATGGAGAGAGAGAGAGATAGGGCTGGATGGAGAGAGAGAGAGAGAGAGGGGGGGCTGGATGGAGAGATGGAGAGAGAGAGAGAGGGCTGGATGGAGAGATGGAGAGAGAGAGGGCTGGATGGAGAGATGGAGAGAGAGAGAGAGGGGGCTGGATGGAGAGAGAGAGAGGGGGGGCTGGATGGAGAGAGAGAGAGAGAGAGAGGGGGCTGGATGGAGAGATGGAGAGAGAGGGCTGGATGGAGAGAGAGAGAGGGGGCTGGATGGAGAGAGAGAGAGAGAGAGGGCTGGATGGAGAGATGGAGAGAGAGAGGGCTGGATGGAGAGATGGAGAGAGAGAGAGAGGGCTGGATGGAGAGATGGAGAGAGAGAGAGGGCTGGATGGAGAGAGAGAGAGAGGGGGGGCTGGATGGAGAGATGGAGAGAGAGAGAGAGGGCTGGATGGAGAGAGAGAGAGAGAGGGGGCTGGATGGAGAGATGGAGAGAGAGAGAGAGAGAGGGCTGGATGGAGAGATGGAGAGAGAGAGAGAGGGCTGGATGGAGAGAGAGAGAGAGGGCTGGATGGAGAGAGAGAGATAGATGGAGAGAGAGAGAGATAGATGTAGAGAGAGAGAGATGGATGGAGAGAGAGAGAGAGGGCTGGATGGAGAGAGAGAGAGAGAGAGAGAGAGAGAGAGATGGATGGAGAGAGAGAGAGAGAGAGGGCTGGATGGAGAGATGGAGAGAGAGAGAGATGTAGAGAGAGAGAGATGGATGGAGAGAGAGAGAGGGCTGGATGGAGAGATGGAGAGACAGAGAGATAGATATATAAGGAGAGAGAGATAGATGGAGAGAGAGATAGATGGATGGGGAGAGAGAGAGAGAGGTAGCTTGCTAGCTAGGAGGGTAGGTAGGAAGGGAGGGAGGTAGCTAGCTAGCTATGAGGGTAGGTAGGAAGGGAGGGAGGTAGCTAGCTAGGTAGGTAGGAAGGAAGGGAGGGAGGGAGGTAGCTAGGTAGGTAGGTAGGTAGGTAGGAAGGGAGGGAGGTAGCTAGCTAGCTAGGAGGGTAGGTAGGAAGGGAGGGAGGGAGGTAGCTAGATAGGTAGGTAGGAAGGGAGGGAGGGAGGTAGCTAGATAAATAGGTAGGAAGGGAGGGAGATAGGTAGGTAGGTAGGTAGGAAGGGAGGTAGATAGGGAGGAAGGGAGATATGGTGATGCTCCATCAGTGTGTGATTTATTAACTCCTTCATGAATTACAACACATATTATGCAGAAACTATAAAACACTATTCACACATTTCACATGTTTATATGAGGAATATTTAATTTATTGTACTGAGATTATTTTTGTAATCATGCATGGTATTTTTTAATTAACCTGTTTATCTCACGGACCCCCTGCAGTACCCCAACGTACCCCCACTGCTTAACCTATAGGTCAATACACCTCAGCTCTAGTCCAGCCCTTTCGGTAGGGGGCAGTCCGGACCCCCTGCTGTGCCTCTGATGACAGAGCCTTTGAATCTGCAAGAGATCTGCAGTTTGAAATACCATCATTACTAGCATGCACACTGTGACCTCACAGTGTGACCTCACAGTGTGAGGTCACAGTGTGACGTCACATCGACGGATAATAATGGATTATGACGAAATGTTACGATCCTGTCCGTCAAAATGACTGACAACGAAAAGTCTAAAGCCACCACTGCTTGGGAGAAAGAAACGATGTGATATTTGGGCCCATTTTCGCTTCAATGAGGCGGAGAAAAAAAGCGAATGCCTTGTTTCATCAGAAGGAAAGCAATGTGGCCAAAACACAGCTGGTACAAACACCACAAACCAGATACTCTCTGCAAAGCTTCTCAATCATTCAACCTGTGTTTCATCAAATAAGGACAAGATATAATTTATAGTGAAATACGTTTGACTGAAATGACAAATGATTGGTTTTGGCTCGACTAGTTTGACTGAAATGTTCTATATAATCTGATGACTAAAAAAAGACTCAACCGTTTTCATTGACAAAAAGTAGACTCAAATAATTAGTTTTCTTTGACTAAAATAATTAGTTTTCTTTGACTAAAATAATGAGTTTTCTTTGACTAAAATAATTAGTTTTCTTTGACTAAAATAAGACTAAAATGCTCAGACTTTTAGTCGACTAAATCTTGACTAAATAAAAACAGGATGAAGGTGACTAAATATGACTAAAACTAAAAAGGAAATGTAACACAGGACTAAGACTAAAACTAAATTAAAAAATAGCTGACGAAATTAACACTACCTTAGACCCTCTGTCCTTAGACCCTCTATCCTTAGACCCTCTGTCCTTAGACCCTCTGTCCTTAGACCCTCACATCGTACAAGGAAACACTTCCAGAGAAACCCCACAGTTTAAAGGGAACATGGGAGAAACCTCAGACAGAGCAACAGAGGAGGGATCCCTCTCCCAGGACGGACAGACCTGCAATAGATGCCGTGTGTAAATTGAAAAGATAATACATTTTACAGCATAGAGACCGAATGTTAGGAAATGCATGTGTCTGTAATGAGAAGATGAATCCACGAGGATGTCAGCTACAATCCTGAGGAAGCCATCAGGGAAGCAGCATGACGAGACCCAAGGCAGGACCGCAGAGACAGGTTCAGCCACGACCCGAAGTCCACGACTTAATCCAGAACTCAGGATCGAGGATCCAGGACACAGGACTACAGCAAGAGGATCAGCCTCGACTCCGGATCCCGGCGTAGATATAGATACAAAACAAGAACAAAGATGTGGCTGGTTAATCGAAACAAGAGAATACACAGACACAGACAGAGAGGGAAAAGGTCATTGGATCAAAGTTATTCTTGATAACCCTCTAGAAAGATCTCATGAACTTCCCCACTCAGTCTATCAAGACCCGAGCAGTTCTATTAGATATAGGAAACAGAGAGAGGGAGCACAACAACCTCTCTCTTCGTCAGATGCACTCCCTGCTTATCTAAGCCACTCTGTACCCGTTACCCTCTACAAGGCCATGGACCAGCAGAGGGGAGATGGGGGGTGGGTAAGGGTAAGGGTTTTTAAGAATAAAGGGTCTAAAGGGAAAAAAGATGAAATATAAGGTACTATATTTTAAGTAATCCTATCTACTATTCCTATATTTGAATAATGTATAAACTATTTTTTTTTTAAAACTCCGAGCTAACCTGTGCTGGAGAGAGTCTGTGTGAAGAAGCAGGAAATCAAAAGGAAGTCACCTTGTGGTAAACCTGAGAGAGAGAAAGAGTTTGAGCTCCATCCTGTTTCAGAGAGAATCCTTGATGTGGTTTGGAACAGGATGTGGAGTTTCATCACGGCAGCATTTAGCTCAAAAACACTTAAACACTTCAGAGACATGGTTTTTATATATTTGTATATATCTGAGACCTGTAATATGCCTAAAAATAGCATGTTAGGAGACCTTTAACACCCCCCTCTCTCTCCCTCCCTCTCAGCCTAGACTCTGCATGGCGAGGTTCTGGTGGCGGTGGGAGTGAGCAGCCAATCAGACGAGGCCCTGTAGCATCATGGCGTCCCGTCAGAGGAGCTCTGTGCGGATCCTGTGCAGCCGGGAGAGAGGCTCCCAGTCTCTGAGCTCCCAGAGGCTGCTGCAGCTGGTGGTGGAGGAGAAGGTTCGCTGGATGAAGTGGCAGAGTCAGGTGGGTACAGGGTCTCCATTCACTGGGGGGTCAGGTGGGTACAGGGTCTCCATTCACTGGGGGGTCAGCTGGGTACAGGGTCTCCATTCACTGGGGGGTCAGGTGGGTACAGGGTCTCCATTCACTGGGGGGTCAGGTGGGTACAGGGTCTCCATTCACTGGGGGGTCAGGTGGGTACAGGGTCTCCATTCACTGGGGGGTCAGGTGGGTACAGGGTCTCCATTCACTGGGGGGTCAGGTGGGTACAGGGTCTCCATTCACTGGGGGGTCAGCTGGGTACAGGGTCTCCATTCACTGGGGGGTCAGGTGGGTACAGGGTCTCCATTCACTGGGGGGTCAGGTGGGTACAGTATCTCCATTCACTGGGGGGTCAGGTGGGTACAGGGTCTCCATTAACTGGGGGGGTCAGGTGTGTACAGGGTATCTATTCACTGGGGGGGTCAGGTGTGTACAGGGTCTCCATTAACTGGGGGGGTCAGGTGGGTACAGGGTCTCCATTCACTGGGGGGTCAGGTGGGTACAGGGTCTCCATTCACTGGGGGGTCAGGTGGGTACAGTATCTCCATTCACTGGGGGGTCAGGTGTGTACAGGGTCTCCATTAACTGGGGGGGTCAGGTGGGTACAGCGTCTCCATTCACTGGGGGGTCAGGTGGGTACAGGGTCTCCATTAACTGGGGGGGTCAGGTGTGTACAGGGTATCTATTCACTGGGGGGGTCAGGTGTGTACAGGGTCTCCATTAACTGGGGGGGTCAGGTGGGTACAGGGTCTCCATTCACTGGGGGGTCAGGTGGGTACAGGGTCTCCATTCACTGGGGGGTCAGGTGTGTACAGGGTCTCCATTAACTGGGGGGGTCAGGTGGGTACAGTATCTCCATTCACTGGGGGGTCAGGTGGGTACAGGGTCTCCATTAACTGGGGGGGTCAGGTGTGTACAGGGTATCTATTCACTGGGGGGGTCAGGTGTGTACAGGGTCTCCATTAACTGGGGGGGTCAGGTGTGTACAGGGTCTCCATTCACTGGGGGGTCAGGTGGGTACAGGGTCTCCATTCACTGGGGGGTCAGGTGGGTACAGTATCTCCATTCACTGGGGGGTCAGGTGTGTACAGGGTCTCCATTAACTGGGGGGGTCAGGTGTGTACAGCGTCTCCATTCACTGGGGGGTCAGGTGTGTACAGGGTCTCCATTAACTGGGGGGGTCAGGTGGGTACAGCGTCTCCATTCACTGGGGGGTCAGGTGTGTACAGGGTCTCCATTAACTGGGGGGGTCAGATGGGTACAGGGTCTCCATTCACTGGGGGGTCAGGTGGGTACAGGGTATCCATTCACTGGGGGGGTCAGGTGTGTACAGGGTCTCCATTCACTGGGGGGTCAGGTGTGTACAGGGTCTCCATTCACTGGGGGGTCAGGTGTGTAGAGGGTCTCCATTCACTGGGGGGTCAGGTGTGTACAGGGTCTCCATTCACTGGGGGGTCAGGTGTGTAGAGGGTCTCCATTCACTGGGGGGTCAGGTGTGTACAGGGTCTCCATTCACTGGGGGGTCAGGTGTGTAGAGGGTCTCCATTCACTGGGGGGTCAGGTGTGTCCAGGGTCTCCTCAGCAAACACAACATCCACATGATGTACTAGTTTGTGAACAAATGAGTTATAGCACGTGTTACACCTCCATGAGATCACAAGTAGTATCAGTGAGTCTCATCGAGGGAACACAGACAGAAGAACTGTTATTTCCCTGCACGTTTTCTCCTGATAGAAACGGTGGTATCTTGACCAGGACTCTGCAGAAGGACGGGCACTTTGTTTGTTTGTTTGTTTGTTTGTTTGTTTGTTTGTCTGGAACGAAACGTGACTTTAACTGAGTTTGAAATGCTCTGTGTTTCTGACAGAAAGTGGAGCTGCCGGACAGCCCCCGCTCGACCTTCCTGCTGGCATTCAGCCCCGACAGGTGAGCATCTGCCTGTCCAACTGTTCACCTGGAACCTGAACACATCACAGGGTTTCCATCTGTTAATGCACCTGGAACCTGAACACAACACAGGGTATCCAGCTGTTAATTCACCTGGAACCTGAACACAACACAGGGTATCCAGCTGTTAATGCACCTGGAACCTGAACACAACACAGGGTATCCAGCTGTTGATTCACCTGGAACCTGAACACATCACAGGGTATCCAGCTGTTAATGCACCTGGAACCTGAACACAACACAGGGTATCCAGCTGTTGATTCACCTGGAACCTGAACACATCACAGGGTATCCAGCTGTTAATGCACCTGGAACCTGAACACAACACAGGGTATCCAGCTGTTAATGCACCTGGAACCTGAACACAACACAGGGTATCCAGCTGTTGATTCACCTGGAACCTGAACACATCACAGGGTATCCAGCTGTTAATGCACCTGGAACCTGAACACAACACAGGGTATCCAGCTGTTGATTCACCTGGAACCTGAACACAACACAGGGTTTCCAGCTGTTAATGCACCTGGAACCTGAACACAACACAGGGTATCCAGCTGTTGATTCACCTGGAACCTGAACACATCACAGGGTATCCAGCTGTTGATTCACCTGGAACCTGAACACATCACAGGGTATCCAGCTGTTAATGCATCTGGAACCTGAACACATCACAGGGTTTCCAGCTGTTAATTCTCCTGGAACCTGAACACATCACACGGTATCCAGCTGTTAATTCACCTGGAACCTGAACACAACACAGGGTTTCCAGCTGTTAATTCACCTGGAACCTGAACACAACACAGGATATCCAGCTGTTAATTCACCTGGAACCTGAACACAACACAGGGTATCCAGCTGTTGATTCACCTGGAACCTGAACACATCACAGGGTATCCAGCTGTTAATGCACCTGGAACCTGAACACAACACAGGGTTTCCAGCTGTTAATTCACCTGGAACCTGAACACAACACAGGGTTTCCAGCTGTTAATGCACCTGGAACCTGAACACATCACAGGATATCCAGCTGTTAATTAACCTGGAACCTGAACACAACACAGGATATCCAGCTGTTAATGCACCTGGAACCTGAACACAACACAGGGTTTCCAGCTGTTAATTCACCTGGAACCTGAACACATCACAGGGTATCCAGCTGTTAATGCACCTGGAACCTGAACACAACACAGGGTTTCCAGCTGTTAATGCACCTGGAACCTGAACACATCACAGGATATCCAGCTGTTAATGCACCTGGAACCTGAACACATCACAGGGTATCCAGCTGTTAATTCACCTGGAACCTGAACACAACACAGGGTATCCAGCTGATAATTCACCTGGAACCTGAACACATCACAGGGTTTCCAGCTGTTAATGCACCTGGAACCTGAACACATCACAGGGTATCCAGCTGTTAATTCACCTGGAACCTGAACACAACACAGGGTATCCAGCTGTTAATTCACCTGGAACCTGAACACATCACAGGGTATCCAGCTGTTAATGCACCTGGAACCTGAACACAACACAGGGTTTCCAGCTGTTAATGCACCTGGAACCTGAACACATCACAGGATATCCAGCTGTTAATGCACCTGGAACCTGAACACATCACAGGGTATCCAGCTGTTAATTCACCTGGAACCTGAACACAACACAGGGTATCCAGCTGATAATTCACCTGGAACCTGAACACATCACAGGGTATCCAGCTGTTAATTCACCTGGAACCTGAACACAACACAGGGTATCCAGCTGTTGATTCACCTGGAACCTGAACACAACACAGGGTTTCCAGCTGTTAATTCACCTGGAACCTGAACACAACACAGGGTTTCCATCTGTTGACAGAAAGTCACATGTTTACTTATCGAGAGCTGATGGAATGAGTCCTTAAACCCTGAAATAAGTCAGCAAAATTAGTCTTAAAACCCTGACATGACTCAGAATTAGGAGTCAGTCCTTAAACCTTATCATGAGTCAGCATTTCAGCACTTCCTGTTCACACAAGCTGAAGAGATTTTAACGTGTTGTTCTACCCGTAAACTACGTCGGTAAATACCCCAACGGGTGGATTGAATAACGGAGACGCTGCCTTCAGGGTCCAGTACAGAAGCACGAGGTCCCTGCAGCTCTGAATTAGTTCCATACAGTATTAGCTCATATTGTTGAAGTGTTCCTTAATGATGTCACTGCGTCTGCTTCTCAAAGGACTCTCATGGCCTCCACGCATGTGAACCACAACATTTACATAACGGAGGTGAAGACTGGGAAGTGCCTCCATTCCTTGGTGGGCCACCGCAGGACCCCCTGGTGTGTGACCTTTCACCCCACCATCCCCGGCCTGGTGGCCTCCGGCTGCCTCGATGGGGAAGTCCGGATCTGGGACCTGCATGTGAGTGATGGGGTTAAATGTTATGTACTCATTTCAACACGCACCGTGCACACAAATGCACTCGTCTCAGAAAAGAGATGAATTATGCTAACGCTCACTTCCACCTGCAGTCCTGAGGCAGGAGCACTGCAAGCATCGCCTCCAGCTCTGTGGGTCGCTACCCTTCAGTGGCGCTGCTGGCGTGTCCCATCAGCACATGTTCTGATGCTCTGCTGTATCTGTAGTCTTGGATGTTTAACAGAGACAGATGTTTAGGGTTTCAGGAGGGCAACATGGGGTGTGTGTGTGTGTGTGTGTGTGTGTGTGTGTGTGTGTGTGTGTGTGTGTGTGTGTGTGTGTGTGTGTGTGTGTGTGTGTGTGTGTGTGTGTGTGTGTGTGTGTGTGTGTGTGTGTGTGTGTGTGTGTGTGTGTGTGTGTGTGTGTGTGTGTGTGTGTGTGTGTGTGTGTGTGTGTGTGATGATATATGATGATATATGTGTGTTTGTCTTGATGTGTCAGTGTGTTGAAGTGTGTGTGTGATGATATGTGTGTGTTTGTGTTTGTCTTGATGTGTCAGTGTGTTGAAGTGTGTGTGTGTCTTGATGTGTCAGTGTGTTGAAGTGTGTGTGTGTGTGTTTGTCTTGATATGTCAGTGTGTGTGTGTTTGTCTTGATGTGTTGAAGTGTGTGTTTGTCTTGATGTGTCAGTGTGTTGAAGTGTGTGTGTGTCTTGATGTGTCAGTGTGTTGAAGTGTGTGTGTGTGTGTGTGTGTGTGTGTGTGTGTGTTTGTCTTGATATGTCAGTGTGTGTGTGTTTGTCTTGATGTGTCAGTGTGTGTGTGTGTGTGTTTGTCTTGATGTGTTGAAGTGTGTGTGTGTGTGTGTGTTTGTCTTGATGTGTCAGTGTGTTGAAGTGTGTGTGTGTCTTGATGTGTCAGTGTGTTGAAGTGTGTGTGTGTGTGTGTGTGTGTGTGTGTGTGTGTGTGTTTGTCTTGATATGTCAATGTGTGTATGTTTGTCTTGATGTGTGAGTGTGTGTGTGTGTGTGTTTGTCTTGATGTGTTGAAGTGTGTGCGTGTGTGTGTGTTTGTCTTGATGTGTCAGTGTGTTGAAGTGTGTGTGTGTGTGTGTTGAGGTTAGGTCCTTCAGGGCGAGTAGACCAAGTCTCCACCAGGTCTGATGGTTGGTGTTGGGGAGATCTGTTCCTTTAGGCCAGTGTTTCTCAAACTTTTTCATACCAAGGACTTAACCAATAAAAAAACACTCGCGGACCACCTAACTCCACAAATATCCAAAAACACATCGTTTTTTACTAATCGCCTGAAAATGGTACAAACAAGTGGCAACATGTGTGATGAAGGTGTTTATCTGGGCTATATCATGCAATCGAAAGTGAAACTTAAGCTCGCTCCATTGCGGAAAACTTTAATTAATTAATTTATTTCAAATGTGAAATTTTACCAATATACTCACGGACCACACTTTGAGAAGAACTGCTTTAGGCCCACACCTCAGTGTGTCCTCACTGAGCAGCTGCTCTCAGTGTCTCTCTGTGTCTCTGTCTCTCTCTGTGTCTCTCTGTGTGTCTCTCTCTCTGTGTGTCTCTCTGTCTCTCTGTGTCTCTCTGTCTCTCTGAGTCTCTCTGTGTCTCTGTCTCTCTGTGTCTCTCTGTGTCTCTCTGTGTCTCTCTCTGTGTCTCTGTCTCTCTCTGTGTCTCTCTGTGTGTCTCTCTCTCTGTGTGTCTCTCTGTCCAGGCATGAGAATCACTCACCTTTCGGCGAAATTCGCCGTTTTGAATCCAAAATAGGTCGTTTGTGTGATTCATGTAGATCTGCAAAAAAAATATTTTTGGGGTATGGGGGGGTCTGGGACCCGGAGTAATCTGCGGCCGCGAGCTGTTATGTGCCATCATGACACGCATGGTGTTCTTTTTTTATATATTATAATGCAGCGCGAGCTGTGTGCTCGAGTCTTCCTGCCTGTCGGCTCTGCTCATGGATGTATTATAAGGCTCTGCTGCTCCGCGAAGATGGTCTAGCTTCAGCAGCTACAATACCTACGGTGCGTTCGTTAATATTAACTATGTGGTCCGGAGTCACTGTGGCACAGACTGGACCGCTGGTGAACAGCTGTTAGAACGGGCCGTTCAGGTGTTCAGAGCAGAGCTCACTGTCGGAGCGGCAGAGCGTGATGTGAACTGAAAAGTTTTTCTGTCGCAATATTATCGTTGAGCTAGCTAACTAGCTTACATTGTCACTCTCTGCTAACGTTAGCTTTAGCCTTAGTTTTCTAATAGTTTTTTTTTCATAGGCTATAAACGGAGGTGGTATAAGTATAGATATTGTACTTGAGTAAAAGTAGAAGCACTCAGATCTTGTACTAGAGTAAAAGTAGAAGTACTCAGATCTTGTACTTGATTAAAAGCAGAAATACTCAGATCTTGTACTTGAGTAAAAGTAGAAGTACTCAGGTCTTGTACTTGAGTAAAAGTACCAGAGTGTAGGAATACTCTGTTAGTAAAAGTACTGCATTCAAAATGTTACTCAAGTGAAAGTAGAAAAGTATTCTCATCAAAATATAGTTAAAGTAGCGACAGTAAAAGTAGTCGTTGTGCAGATTGGTCCATTTCAGAATAATATATATGATATGTTTTATAATGATTGATCATGAAAGTGTTCTCAAAGCTGGTGCAGCTAGTTTGAATGACTTTGTATACTGCAGGGTAGCTTGTGAATTTACTCCAGGTGGAACTAAAGTCTGATTTAACACTTGATTAGATTTCACATCATTCATCCAGATCTGTAAAGTAACTAAAGGTATTAATACATGTAGTGGAGTCAAAGTACACCATTTACCTCTGAACTGTAGAGGAGAAGAAGAACAAAGTAGCAAAACATTGAAATACTTAAATAAAGTACAAGTATCTCAAAATTGTACCCAAGTATAGTACTTGAGTTTATGAATTTAGTTACTTTACACCAGATGCCATAAAGATAGAAAGACTAAGCCTTGCACAGAGGCATGACAATAGATTTTCAAAATGCTCAACAGTGCTGCCAAAATTATAAAATGACTGCTACACAATTAAAATAAATGCTTTTATATATTTCTATTAGATGTGACTCTTTAGCGTTTCTGTTATTATTACCACTGCTGCTTTAGTTGTTTTGACTGCTAACATCCTGTTATTCCTCATTTTAAAGCCGATATTCCGTGGGGTCGGGGGGCTCGGGTCCTTGTCACCTTTTCCATACCTGATGAGTTTGCATCCCTGATAATACTTAGTAAGGAGGCCATAATATTTTTGACTCATGGCTGAAGTTAAGTTTCTCCAGCTCCCCAGGTTGGCAAAAAAATGCATCTCAAAATGCATCAGATTGATGCTTTTAAATATGGAATATTCAACATTTTCTTCCGGGGGAGCATTCCCCCGGACCCCCCTAGAGGGATAATATCCTTCTCACCTTTTTCACCCCTGACCCGTTTTCATGCCTGTCTGTCTCTCTGAGTCTCTCTGTGTCTCTGTCTCTCTGTGTCTCTCTGTGTCTCTCTGTGTGTCTCTCTGTCTCTCTGTGTCTCTGTCTCTCTCTGTGTCTCTCTGTGTGTCTCTCTCTCTGTGTGTGTCTCTGTCTCTCTCTCTGTGTCTCTCTGTGTCTCAGTGTGTCCTCACTGAGCAGCTGCTCTGTGTCTCTTTGAGTCTCTCTGTGTCTCTCTGAGTCTGTGTCTCTCTGTGTCTCAGTGTGTCCTCACTGAGCAGCTGCTCTCAGTGTCTCTCTGTGTCTCTCTGAGTCTCTCTGTCTCTCTGTGTGTCTCTGAGTCTCTCTGTCTCTCTGTGTCTCTCTGTCTCTCTGAGTCTCTCTGTCTCTCTGTGTGTCTCTGAGTCTCTCTGTCTCTCTGTGTCTCTCTGAGTCTCTCTGTGTCTCTGTCTCTCTGTGTCTCTCTGTGTCTCTCTGTGTGTCTCTCTGTCTCTCTGTGTCTCTCTCCGTGTCTCTGAGTCTCTCTGTGTGTCTCTCTGTCTCTCTCTGTGTCTCTGTGTCTCTGTCTCTCTCTGTGTCTCTCTGTGTCTCTGTCTCTCTGTCTCCATCTCTCTGTGTCTCCGTGTCTCTGTCTCTCTGTGTCTCTCTCTGTGTGTCTCTCTCCGTCTCTCTGTGTCTCTGTGTCTCCGTGTCTCTCTGTGTCACTCTGAGTCTCTCTGTGTCTCTCCGTCTCTCTGTGTCTCCGTGTGTCTCTGTCTCTCTGTGTGTCTCTGTCTCTCTGTGTCTCCGTCTCGCTGTGTCTCTCTGAGTCTCTCTGTGTCTCTCCGTGTCTCTGTGTCTCCGTGTGTCTCTGTCTCCGTCTCTCTGTGTCTCCGTGTGTCTGTGTCTCTGTGTCTCTCACAGTAGGTGTGTGAGGGCTGGGAGAGTAACTGAGTGTGTGTGTGTGCAGGGCGGCAGTGAGAGCTGGTTCACTGAGAGCAACGTGGCCATCGCCTCGCTGGCCTTCCACCCCACAGCCCAGCTGCTGCTCATCGCCACCAACAACGAGCTGCACTTCTGGGACTGGAGCCGCCCAGAGCCCTTCGCTGTGGTGAAGACAGGGAGCGACACGGAGAGAGTGAGGTGAGACACACACAGACACACACACACACAGAGAGACAGGGAGCGACATGGAGAGAGTGAGGTGAGACACACACACACACACACATACACACACACACACACACACACACACACACACAGAGAGACAGGGAGCGACATGGAGAGAGTGAGGTGAGACACACACACACACACACATACACACACACACACACACACACACACACACACACACACACAGAGAGACAGGGAGCGACATGGAGAGAGTGAGGTGAGACACACACATACACACACACACACACACACACACACACACACAGGGAGTGACACGGAGAGAGTGAGGTGAGACACACACACACACACACACACACACACACACACAGAGAGACAGGGAGCGACATGGAGAGAGTGAGGTGAGACACACACACACACACACATACACACACACACACACACACACACACACACACACACACACACACACACACACACAGGGAGTGACACGGAGAGAGTGAGGTGAGACACACACACACACACACACACACACACACACACACACACACACACACACACACACAGAGAGAGAGAGACAGGGAGAGAGGGAGCGACACGGAGAGAGTGAGGTGAGACACACACACACACACACACACACACACACACACACACACACACACACACACACACACACAGAGAGACAGGGAGCGACATGGAGAGAGTGAGGTGAGACACACACACACACACACATACACACACACACACACACACACACACACACACAGGGAGTGACACGGAGAGAGTGAGGTGAGACACACACACACACACACACACACACACACACACACACACACACACACACACACACACACACACACAGAGAGAGAGAGACAGGGAGAGAGGGAGCGACACGGAGAGAGTGAGGTGAGACACACACACACACACACACACACACACACACACACAGAGAGACAGGGAGCGACATGGAGAGAGTGAGGTGAGACACACACACACACACACACACACACACACACACAGGGAGTGACACGGAGAGAGTGAGGTGAGACACACACACACACACACACACACACACACACACACACAGAGAGAGAGACAGGGAGAGAGGGAGCGACACGGAGAGAGTGAGGTGAGACACACACACACACACACACACACAGAGACAGGGAGCGACACGGAGAGAGTGAGGTGAGACACACACACACAAACAGACACATACACACACACACACACACACACACACACACACACACACACACACACACACACACACATCAAGACGGGCAGCGGCACCGAGAGAGTGAGGTGAGGGACACAGTTATACCCAGAGGGAGGATGTCAGGCATTAACACACACTCACACACCTGTTTGTGTTTCTGTCTCCAGGCTGGTGAGGTTCGATCCGCTCGGGCACAATCTACTGACGGCCATTGTGAATCCGTCCAATCAGCAGGTGAGCAGCGCCAACGTGTGTGTTGTGTGTGTGTGGATGGGTACTGCACTGCACAGCAACATTGTTACCGACCGTGGTAGAAATAACCACCAACATTATTGGGTTTGCTATCAAAAAGAACCCACAAGAATATCTTAGAGAGTGAGAGTAATAACACCTGTGTGTGTGTGTGTGTGTGTGTGTGTGTGTGTGTGTGTGTGTGTGTGTGTGTGTGTGTGTGTGTGTGTGTGTGTGTGTGTGTGTGTGTGTGTGTGTGTGTGTGTGTGTGTGTGTGTGTGTGTGTGTGTGTGTGTGTGTGTGTGTGTGTGTGTGTGTGTGTGTGTGTGTGTGTGTGTGTGTGTGTGTGTGTGTGTGTGTGTGTGTGTTTTTGTGTGTGTGTGTGTGTTTCAGAGTGAGGAGGACTCTGAGGTCCCGATGGACAGCGTGGAGATGCCTCACTTCCGGCAGCGCTCCTTCCTCCCCTCTCAACCTGTCCGCCGGACCCCCATCCTGCACAACTTCCTGCACATCCTGTCGTCCCGCCCCCCCCCGGGGGATCAGCCCCGCCCCCTGGGGGACGCCATCACCAACAGCAGCGTGGCAGAAACTCCCAGCATGCCTCTGTTCTCCGAGCGCCCCCCTCCCCCTACAGGTTGCACTCAGCACCTGGGCTTAATGTGTCTGTGCAGCCGCTGTTCCATCAACCGTCCTCCTCCCCCTGAAGCCCCGCCCCCTTCCTCGTTCTCATCAGCACGTACGGAACCACGTCCAGAAAGAAGCTCCGCCTTCACATCCGTGTACTACAGCGCAGGCTCTTCCCTCAACCCCCCTCCCCCCCCTGCTGAGCCCCCCAGGAACACACCTGATTGGACGCGTAACCTGCTGAGTATGAGAGAGGGAGGAGGGGGGGGCGTCTCCATGCTGCCCCCTCGCACCTCCTCTTCCTCCATCAGCCTGCTGTCGGTGCTCCGTCAGCAGGACGCCCCCCCCCCGGTGTACACCTCTGCCTCCGAGGGGGGGCGGGGCTTCCCCCCCCAGGACACAGTGGGCACCAGCAGCGGGCACCACCCGTTCTGGGACGGTTCCCGTGGAAACACCGCCTCTTTCCGCAACGTTTTACAATGCAACCTGAGCCGATATTTCCTTGAATTCGACCGAATGCAGGAGCTCGAGCCCAACTCGGATCAGCTTTTAAACAACAACCTGGACCCCGAGAGACCTGGACCCTCTTCTGTCCCCCCCCCCACTATCATCCACTACCAGCCCCCCCTCCCACCGCCCCCTCCGCCCCCCGGCGCCCCCCCTCCGACCCCCAGAGGTCACCTGAACAGATGCAGGGCGTGCCACAACCTGCTCACCTTTAACCACGACTCCCAGCGCTGGGAGAGAACCAGTCAGACGTCCAGCACATCGGAGCCCCCGCCCCCCCCCTCCTCTTCCTCCCCCCCTGAGGAGGTCCCGCCACCACCCCCCCCGGAGCCCCCCAGCGAGGCACTGCCCCCTGCATCAGCCTTCCCCATTGCCCCGACCCCTGGCCCCTCAGCAGAGCAGACGGTGGGACTGGTCTACAACCAGGACACGGCTCAGTGGGAGAGGGTGTACCGGCAGCCGGCCGCCAGCAGGGTGCCCCCCCCGGAGGCCTTAAGCCAAGAGATGCCTGTGGACCCCCCCGACGAGGACTCACTCAGGAGGTACCGATATTTTCATATCATTTTATTCACCAAACATTACTCTAAAAATGATCCAGGGTTTCTTTTATCCGTATCTCAGATTTGTGTTGAAATCCTGAATGTTAGAATATTAGATACCTGGAGAGATAGTGAATATTAGATACCTGGAGAGATAGTGAATATTAGATACCTGGAGAGATAGTGAATATTAGATATCTGGAGAGATAGTGAATGTTAGATACCTGGAGAGATAGTGAATGTTAGATACCTGGAGAGATAGTGAATGTTAGATACCTGGAGAGATAGTGAAGGTTAGATACCTGGAGAGATAGTGAATGTTAGATACCTGGAGAGATAGTGAATATTAGATACCTGGAGAGATAGTGAATGTTAGATACCTGGAGAGATAGTGAATATTAGATACCTGGAGAGATAGTGAATATTAGATACCTGGAGAGATAGTGAATATTAGATACCTGGAGAGATAGTGAATATTAGATACCTGGAGAGATAGTGAATATTAGATACCTGGAGAGATAGTGAATGTTAGATACCTGGAGAGATAGTGAATGTTAGATACCTGGAGAGATAGTGAATATTAGATACCTGGAGAGATAGTGAATATTAGATACCTGGAGAGATAGTGAATGTTAGATACCTGGAGAGATAGTGAATATTAGATATCTGGAGAGATAGTGAATATTAGATACCTGGAGAGATAGTGAATATTAGATACCTGGAGAGATAGTGAATATTAGATACCTGGAGAGATAGTGAATATTAGATACCTGGAGAGATAGTGAATGTTAGATACCTGGAGAGATAGTGAATATTAGATACCTGGAGAGATAGTGAATATTAGATACCTGGAGAGATAGTGAATATTAGATACCTGGAGAGATAGTGAATATTAGATACCTGGAGAGATAGTGAATGTTAGATACCTGGAGAGATAGTGAATGTTAGATACCTGGAGAGATAGTGAATATTAGATACCTGGAGAGATAGTGAATATTAGATACCTGGAGAGATAGTGAATATTAGATACCTGGAGAGATAGTGAATATTAGATACCTGGAGAGATAGTGAATATTAGATACCTGGAGAGATAGTGAATGTTAGATACCTGGAGAGATAGTGAATGTTAGATACCTGGAGAGATAGTGAATGTTAGATATCTGGAGAGATAGTGAATATTAGATACCTGGAGAGATAGTGAATATTAGATACCTGGAGAGATAGTGAATGTTAGATACCTGGAGAGATAGTGAATGTTAGATACCTGGAGAGATAGTGAATGTTAGATACCTGGAGAGATAGTGAATGTTAGATACCTGGAGAGATAGTGAATGTTAGATACCTGGAGAGATAGTGAATGTTAGATACCTGGAGAGATAGTGAATATTAGATACCTGGAGAGATAGTGAATGTTAGATACCTGGAGAGATAGTGAATATTAGATACCTGGAGAGATAGTGAATATTAGATACCTGGAGAGATAGTGAATGTTAGATACCTGGAGAGATAGTGAATGTTAGATACCTGGAGAGATAGTGAATGTTAGATACCTGGAGAGATAGTGAATATTAGATACCTGGAGAGATAGTGAATGTTAGATACCTGGAGAGATAGTGAATATTAGATACCTGGAGAGATAGTGAATATTAGATACCTGGAGAGATAGTGAATGTTAGATACCTGGAGAGATAGTGAATATTAGATACCTGGAGAGATAGTGAATGTTAGATACCTGGAGAGATAGTGAATGTTAGATACCTGGAGAGATAGTGAATATTAGATACCTGGAGAGATAGTGAATATTAGATACCTGGAGAGATAGTGAATGTTAGATACCTGGAGAGATAGTGAATATTAGATACCTGGAGAGATAGTGAATGTTAGATACCTGGAGAGATAGTGAATATTAGATACCTGGAGAGATAGTGAATATTAGATACCTGGAGAGATAGTGAATATTAGATACCTGGAGAGATAGTGAATATTAGATATCTGGAGAGATAGTGAATATTAGATACCTGGAGAGATAGTGAATGTTAGATACCTGGAGAGATAGTGAATATTAGATACCTGGAGAGATAGTGAATATGAGATATCTGGAGAGATAGTGAATGTTAGATATCTGGAGAGATAGTGAATATTAGATACCTGGAGAGATAGTGAATGTTAGATACCTGGAGAGATAGTGAATATTAGATATCTGGAGAGATAGTGAATGTTAGATACCTGGAGAGATAGTGAATATTAGATATCTGGAGAGATAGTGAATGTTAGATACCTGGAGAGATAGTGAATGTTAGATACCTGGAGAGATAGTGAATGTTAGATACCTGGAGAGATAGTGAATGTTAGATATCTGGAGAGATAGTGAATGTTAGATACCTGGAGAGATAGTGAATATTAGATATCTGGAGAGATAGTGAATGTTAGATACCTGGAGAGATAGTGAATATTAGATACCTGGAGAGATAGTGAATATTAGATACCTGGAGAGATAGTGAATATTAGATACCTGGAGAGATAGTGAATATTAGATACCTGGAGAGATAGTGAATATTAGATACCTGGAGAGATAGTGAATATTAGATACCTGGAGAGATAGTGAATGTTAGATACCTGGAGAGATAGTGAATATTAGATACCTGGAGAGATAGTGAATGTTAGATACCTGGAGAGATAGTGAATATTAGATATCTGGAGAGATAGTGAATATTAGATACCTGGAGAGATAGTGAATGTTAGATACCTGGAGAGATAGTGAATATTAGATACCTGGAGAGATAGTGAATGTTAGATACCTGGAGAGATAGTGAATGTTAGATACCTGGAGAGATAGTGAATATTAGATACCTGGAGAGATAGTGAATATTAGATACCTGGAGAGATAGTGAATATTAGATACCTGGAGAGATAGTGAATATTAGATATCTGGAGAGATAGTGAATGTTAGATACCTGGAGAGATAGTGAATATTAGATATCTGGAGAGATAGTGAATGTTAGATACCTGGAGAGATAGTGAATATTAGATACCTGGAGAGATAGTGAATATTAGATACCTGGAGAGATAGTGAATATTAGATACCTGGAGAGATAGTGAATATTAGATACCTGGAGAGATAGTGAATATTAGATACCTGGAGAGATAGTGAATGTTAGATATCTGGAGAGATAGTGAATGTTAGATATCTGGAGAGATAGTGAATGTTAGATACCTGGAGAGATAGTGAATGTTAGATACCTGGAGAGATAGTGAATATTAGATACCTGGAGAGATAGTGAATGTTAGATATCTGGAGAGATAGTGAATGTTAGATATCTGGAGAGATAGTGAATGTTAGATACCTGGAGAGATAGTGAATATTAGATACCTGGAGAGATAGTGAATATTAGATATCTGGAGAGATAGTGAATGTTAGATACCTGGAGAGATAGTGAATATTAGATACCTGGAGAGATAGTGAATATTAGATACCTGGAGAGATAGTGAATATTAGATACCTGGAGAGATAGTGAATATTAGATACCTGGAGAGATAGTGAATATTAGATATCTGGAGAGATAGTGAATATTAGATACCTGGAGAGATAGTGAATATTAGATACCTGGAGAGATAGTGAATGTTAGATACCTGGAGAGATAGTGAATGTTAGATATCTGGAGAGATAGTGAATGTTAGATACCTGGAGAGATAGTGAATATTAGATACCTGGAGAGATAGTGAATATTAGATACCTGGAGAGATAGTGAATGTTAGATACCTGGAGAGATAGTGAATATTAGATACCTGGAGAGATAGTGAATGTTAGATATCTGGAGAGATAGTGAATGTTAGATACCTGGAGAGATAGTGAATATTAGATACCTGGAGAGATAGTGAATATTAGATACCTGGAGAGATAGTGAAGGTTAGATACCTGGAGAGATAGTGAATGTTAGATACCTGGAGAGATAGTGAATATTAGATACCTGGAGAGATAGTGAATATTAGATATCTGGAGAGATAGTGAATATTAGATATCTGGAGAGATAGTGAATATTAGATACCTGGAGAGATAGTGAATGTTAGATACCTGGAGAGATAGTGAATGTTAGATACCTGGAGAGATAGTGAATGTTAGATACCTGGAGAGATAGTGAATATTAGATACCTGGAGAGATAGTGAATGTTAGATACCTGGAGAGATAGTGAAGGTTAGATACCTGGAGAGATAGTGAATGTTAGATACCTGGAGAGATAGTGAATGTTAGATACCTGGAGAGATAGTGAATATTAGATACCTGGAGAGATAGTGAATATTAGATACCTGGAGAGATAGTGAATATTAGATACCTGGAGAGATAGTGAATATTAGATACCTGGAGAGATAGTGAATGTTAGATATCTGGAGAGATAGTGAATGTTAGATACCTGGAGAGATAGTGAATATTAGATACCTGGAGAGATAGTGAATATTAGATACCTGGAGAGATAGTGAATGTTAGATACCTGGAGAGATAGTGAATATTAGATACCTGGAGAGATAGTGAATATTAGATACCTGGAGAGATAGTGAATATTAGATACCTGGAGAGATAGTGAATATTAGATATCTGGAGAGATAGTGAATATTAGATATCTGGAGAGATAGTGAATGTTAGATATCTGGAGAGATAGTGAATGTTAGATATCTGGAGAGATAGTGAATATTAGATATCTGGAGAGATAGTGAATATTAGATACCTGGAGGGATAGTGAATGTTAGATATCTGGAGAGATAGTGAATATTAGATACCTGGAGAGATAGTGAATATTAGATACCTGGAGAGATAGTGATATCCAGATATCTGGATGTTAGATACCTGGATGTTAGATACCTGGATGTTAGATACCTGCATGTTAGATATCTGGATGTTAGATACCTGGATGTTAGATACCTGGATGTTAGATACCTGGATGTTAGATACCTGGATGTTAGATATCTGGATGTTAGATATCTGGATGTTAGATACCTGGATGTTAGATACCTGGATGTTAGAGACCTGGATGTTAGATACCTGGATGTTAGATATCTGGATGTTAGATACCTGGATGTTAGATACCTGGATGTTAGATACCTGGATGTTAGATACCTGGAGAGATAGTGAATGTTAGATACCTGGATGTTAGATATCTGGATGTTAGATACCTGGATGTTAGATACCTGGATGTTAGATACCTGGAGAGATAGTGAATGTTAGATACCTGGAGAGATAGTGAATGTTAGATATCTGGATGTTAGATATCTGGATGTTAGATATCTGGATGTTAGATACCTGGATGTTAGATACCTGGATGTTAGATACCTGGATGTTAGATACCTGGAGAGATAGTGAATGTTAGATACCTGGAGAGATAGTGAATGTTAGATACCTGGAGAGATAGTGAATGTTAGATATCTGGATGTTAGATACCTGGATGTTAGATACCTGGAGAGATAGTGAATGTTAGATATCTGGATGTTAGATACCTGGATGTTAGATACCTGGATGTTAGATACCTGGATGTTAGATATCTGGATGTTAGATATCTGGATGTTAGATACCTGGATGTTAGATACCTGGATGTTAGATATCTGGATGTTAGATACCTGCATGTTAGATACCTGCATGTTAGATACCTGCATGTTAGATACCTGGATGTTAGATACCTGGATGTTAGATACCTGGATGTTAGATACCTGGATGTTAGATACCTGGATGTTAGATACCTGGATGTTAGATACCTGCATGTTAGATATCTGGATGTTAGATATCTGGATGTTAGATACCTGGATGTTAGATATCTGGATGTTAGATATCTGGATGTTAGATACCTGGATGTTAGATACCTGGAGAGATAGTGGATGTTAGATACCTGGATGTTAGATACCTGGATGTTAGATACCTGGATGTTAGATACCTGGAGAGATAGTGGATGTTAGATACCTGGATGTTAGATACCTGGATGTTAGATACCTGGATGTTAGATACCTGGATGTTAGATACCTGGATGTTAGATACCTGGATGTTAGATACCTGGATGTTAGATATCTGGATGTTAGATATCTGGATGTTAGATACCTGGATGTTAGATACCTGGATGTTAGATATCTGGATGTTAGATATCTGGATGTTAGATACCTGGATGTTAGATATCTGGATGTTAGATACCTGGATGTTAGATATCTGGATGTTAGATACCTGGATGTTAGATACCTGGATGTTAGATACCTGGATGTTAGATATCTGGATGTTACATATCTGGATGTTAGATACCTGGATGTTAGATACCTGGATGTTAGATACCTGGATGTTAGATACCTGGATGTTAGATATCTGGATGTTAGATACCTGGATGTTAGATACCTGGATGTTAGATACCTGGATGTTAGATACCTGGATGTTAGATACCTGGATGTTAGATACCTGGATGTTAGATATCTGGATGTTACATATCTGGATGTTACATATCTGGATGTTAGATACCTGGATGTTAGATATCTGGATGTTAGATACCTGGATGTTAGATACCTGCATGTTAGATATCTGGATGTTAGATACCTGGATGTTAGATACCTGGATGTTAGATATCTGGATGTTAGATACCTGGATGTTAGATACCTGGATGTTAGATATCTGGATGTTAGATACCTGCATGTTAGATATCTGGATGTTAGATACCTGGATGTTAGATACCTGGATGTTACATATCTAGCTCGCTCTCTAAGAGCCAGAAACTAATTAAATATAAATCATTGTCTTCCTTCTCTCTCTCTGTTTCTCCCCCGCAGACGTCTGTTGGAATCTTCTCTGTTATCCTTATCTCGCTACGACATGTCGGGATCCAGAGACCACCCCATCTACCCTGATCCTGCCAGGTAAACATATACAATAAGTATAATCCATACAGCATAGTATGAAGCTTTTGCTTTGGGCACAGCGCAAAGTCGCCTTCAAAATGTCTCAATGAAGCGGGAAGTTAAGCTAAATTACGCTTAAGACATGTATACAACAATACAACAAAAACAATGCCATCTCCTTTTCAGACAAAACAAAGGGGACATTTTTGCAGACTCAAAACTGGGTTATTTACATAAAATAGCTTTTTCAATCTCGTGGCCATGGGATCGGCGGGAAGTCAGAACAAAGATGGAGTCAGGTTTAGACACCTTTACATCAAAGGTGTGGAATTATTTTGGATTTTTTAACCAGGAAAGGAAGACGGACATGATGCATGTGATTTGCAATATATTGTATCGCAATACTTAGCATATCGTAGAATCGCAATACTGTCGTATCGTGGCTTAGTATTGCGATAGTGTCGTAGCGTGGGGAGCCTGGTGATTCCCAGCCCTAACTATAAGTAATAATAAGTGTAATAATATCTAAATCAAGGGTGTCTCACTCTTTTCACCGAGGGCCACATACAGAAAGATATACGAAGGGCTGGGCCGCTCACCAGAGGTTTATCGCCTCGTAAGTTCAGTTATAAGTTGGAAAAATCAATCAAATGTAGGTAAATGATGCTTGAGACTTGAACATGCTGTAAGAAATGCTTTCCAGGGGGTTCACTTTATTTAGTTAGCAGCTCATTCTTCAAAACAGAAGCTTCAGATTGGTTATAATAAGAGGAAATATGAAGCGTCTATTTCAAGGTTGTTAGGCACATGTGTTATTTGCTTTTCTCATATCAACTTAGATTTGTTAGAACATGTTTTCAACTTGAATTGACTGAATTTATTTGTGGGCTTATTAACACATGAATACTGTGTAATATATGTGAACATATATATTTAAGAAGTAAGACAAGCAGAAGTTTGTTGGACTTCTGTGTCCACTTAACATCAATTCAAACACCATGACACAGTTCCATCAGATTAATGATAAAAACCTAGAGGACATTATTCAACTTCTGAAATCCTCCTCCTGCTGCCTTGATATTATTCCAACAGGATTTTTCAAAGATGTTTTTCCTTGCATGGCCTCAGATCTACTTCATATAATAAACAAATCTCTTCACTCAGGTATTTTTCCACAGGCCCTGAAAACTGCAGTCATTAAACCGCTCTTAAAAAAGAATAATCTAGATGCTTCAGTAATGAACAATTACAGGCCCATATCAAACCTCCCATTTCTAGGTAAAATCATTGAAAAAGTTGTTTTTCAACAGTTGAGTAACTTCTTGCATTTAAATAACTGTTTCGATGTGTTCCAGTCAGGCTTTCGTCCAAACCACAGCACTGAGACTGCTCTTGTAAAGGTCTTCAAGGACATCCACTTAAACACAGACAGTGGCAGAACTTCAGTGTTAGTATTATTAGATCTCAGTGCTGCGTTTGACACTGTTGACCACAGCATATTACTAGACCGACTGGAAAACTGGGTGGGACTTTCGGAAACAGTTCTAATTGGTTTGAATCCTATTTAAAGGACAGAAAAAACTTTGTTTCTATTGGTAAATACACATCTGAGTTGACATGTGGGGGTACCTCAAGGCTCCATCTTGGGGCCTCTTCTCTTTAACGTCTACATGCTACCACTGGCTCAGATAATGAAGAACAACTAAATAAGTTACCATAGCTATGCGGATGACACACACATTTACGTAACAATTTCACCAGGAGACTATGCTCCAATTCAAACACTGAGTAAGTGCATTGAACAAATCAATGACTGGATGTGTCAGAACTTTCTCCAATTAAACAAAGATAAAACTGAGGTAATGGTTTTTGGAGCCAAGGCAGAATGTATAAAAGTTAGCGCTGAGCTTCAGTCTGCAATGTTCAAAACAACAGATAGAGCCAGAAATCTAGGTGTAGTCATGGACTCTGACCTGAGTTTCAACAGTCATATTAAAACAGTTACTAAATCAGCCTCCTATCACCTAAAGAACATATCTAGGATTAAAAGACTAATGTCACAGCAGGATTTGGAAAAACTTGTCCATGCTTTTATCTTCAGTAGACTGGACTACTGCAATGGTGTCTTCACAGGTCTCACTAAAAAATCTATTAGAAAGCTGCAGCTGATTCAGAACGCCGCTGCTCGAGTCCTCACTGACACTAAGAAAGTGGATCACTCCTGTTCTGAAGTCTTTACACTGGCTTCCTGTGTGTCAAAGAATAGATTTCTAAATACTGCTGCTGGTTTATAAAGCACTGAATGGTTTAGGCCCAAAATACATTTGTGACCTCCTGCTAAATGATGAACCATCCAGATCTCTCAGGTCTTCAGGGACTGGTCAGCTTTCTGTCCCCAGAGTCAGAACTAAACATGGAGAAGCAGCGTTCAGTTATTATGCTCCAAATATCTGGAACAAACTCCCAGAAACCTGCAGGTCTGCTGCAACTCTGACTACTTTTAAATCCAGGCTGAAGACTTTGCTTTTTGTCGCTGCTTTTAATTGAACTATTCATATCTTAGACTGCACTGTAACTTTTATCACTGTAACTTTTATCACTGTATTTTTTCTTTTAATGTTTATTTTATTAGCTTTTCTTTTTAATGACTGATTTTAAATGCCATTTTCTTAATGTCTTTCATTTTTGTAAAGCACTTTGAATTGCCTTGTGTTGAAAAGTGCTATATAAATAAACTTGCCTTGCCTTGCCTTCAGTCATTATACATTTTGAATTAGCTGAGGGGCCGTAGTTCGGACCCCCCTGATCTAAATGAACCTCACCTCGCCCCCAGGCTCTCTCCCGCTGCGTACTACGCCCAGAGGATGATCCAGTATCTGTCGAGGAGGGACAGCATCCGCCAGCGCTCGCTGCGCTACCAGCAGAACCGCCTGAGGGCCATGTCCTCCTCCGACTCCCCCAACCCCCCCAGCGCCATGGAAAGCAGCGACGTGGACTTCGAGGAGCTCGAGTGAGTTTCAGTCTCTAGTTCAGATCTCAGGAAACAGGATCGGTTCTTTAGTTTGTGTGTGCAGAGAGATCGAAATACAGTTTTCCCCAATCCAGAGCAATACAAAAACAAATGTATACAAAAATATGTTTGCCAATATGTATAAAACTATATATACACAATCAAAGACACATATGATCAGAATACATGTATTTATACTGATAGCAGAAAAGAGCCAGACAGCTTAATGCTAGCTAAGAGGCATAAACAAATGTTAAAGATACAAAAATTACACAATTTACAAAATACCCTGTAACAGTTCTGAGATTCAGCTGCAGTTACTACAGCAGATATAAAGCACAGCGAGGGGTGTCCTAGTATAATCATGTGTTCTGTGTGGCAGTGACACCGGAGAGAGAGCTCGGCACAGGACTCCTCGAAACGCCCGGATGTCGGCGCCGTCTCTGGGTCGCTTCGTCCCTCGGTAACTTTTTATAAAGCACTACCCATCTGTCAGTGTTTGGCAGACGAGAGAGCAACCTTTCACTGTGGTGTAAACTATGGTTATTATTAAAACAGAATGTTTGTCCTGCAGGCGCTTCCTCCTCCCCGAGTACCTGCCCTACGCCGGGATCTTCCACGAGAGAGGACAGCCCGGCCTGGCCACACACTCCTCCGTCAACAGAGTGCTCGCTGGTACACACACACACACACACACACACTCCTCTGTCAACAGAGTGCTCGCTGGTACACACACACACACACACACACACACACTCCTCCGTCAACAGAGTGCTCGCTGGTACACACACACACACACACACACACACACACTCCTCTGTCAACAGAGTGCTCGCTGGTACACACACACACACACACACACACTCCTCTGTCAACAGAGTGCTCGCTGGTACACACACACACACACACACACACACACTCCTCCGTCAACAGAGTGCTCGCTGGTACACACACACACACACACACACACACACTCCTCCGTCAACAGAGTGCTCGCTGGTACACACACACACACACACACACACACTCCTCTGTCAACAGAGTGCTCGCTGGTACACACACACACACACACACACTCCTCTGTCAACAGAGTGCTCGCTGGTACACACACACACACACACTCCTCTGTCAACAGAGTGCTCGCTGGTACACACACACACTCGTTTGATTAGAGATATTTTGTTTTTCTCAGAATGTCGATTTTTTTTCTCATATTGTGACTTTTTTCTCATATTGTGACTTTTCTCTCATATTGTGACTTTTCTCTCATATTGTGACTTTTCTCTCATATTGTGACTTTTTTCGGTGTTAAACTTAGTTGTGTTTCCAGGTGCGTCGATCGGGGACGGCCAGTCTGCGGTAGCCAGCAACATCGCTAACACCACCTACCGTCTGCAGTGGTGGGACTTCACCAAATTCGACCTGCCGGAGATCAGCAACGGTAAAACAGAAGGGTGGTTGTTGGTGAACTAGGGATGGGAATTTGAAAGCAAATTTGTGGGATATTTCTCCCCAACTTTCTTCTGTTCATTCAGAAACACCTGAACTTCTGAAAGAACATTCATCTGTTTGCAACTTATATATATCAATATATATATATATAGACTATTCTGCACTATTTCTATCCTCTTCTAGTTACTTGTATCTGTGTTATTGTGTTGCTCTGTTGGAGGAGCCTCAGATCTTCAGTGTCATATCTCCACTGTCGCTCTGCTCACATGACAATAAAGCCTTGAACCTTGAGGTGTTCTTGATGTTCCTCTGCAGCCTCGGTGAACGTCCTGGTGCCAAACTGTAAAATCTACAACGACGCGAGCTGCGATATCTCTGCCGACGGTCAGCTGCTGGCCGTCTTTATTCCCAGCAGCCAGCGGGGTTTCCCTGACGAAGGAATCCTCGCCATCTACTCTCTGGCTCCTCACAACCTGGGAGAGATGCTCTACACCAAGAGATTCGGTACGCTCAGAAATCAGATAGTACACTCATCCTTAACTTCAGTCATGCCTGCAGACTTTGTGGGTTTATTATGCAGAAATACTCACATCTAGAAGAGTGAAATCCGCATTGATGGAGTTCCTTTGGATCTTTAAAAAGACCTAAATAAATAAGCAGACCCACGTTTTTGACTCCCAACCCTAGATGCAATGATTGTCTTCTATATAAACGTGTGAGTCAGCGTATTGAAGTGCTCAGCAAGGTTCCCTCTGCAGAAAGGTATTAAGTAGATAAAAACACACGGTTGATAAAAGTCTTAGATGGTAGGAATGTGAATCCTGTGAGATGCATCAGGAAACAGTGTGTACGCACAGCTCCACACCGTGCACTGTGTTGCCCTGGCAACATGAAAGATGAATAAATACTACAGAGTACACGATAAGAGACAACCGCATATTCACACATGACTTACATGTACCTGTACAACACACTGACACCCTGTGGCACAAGCCAAGGGGAAAAACACATGTTTGACAAAGCGAGGCACGGACACAAACTGCCAGGGGAGATGGAAGCACAGTGAATCATGTAACATGGGTTGGACAGTTGGTTGCATGTGTACACATCAAATCATATTAATAACAATAATGGCAATCATTTGAGATGTTATGCATGGTCCTTGTTCAATAACGGTATAAGAAAGAAAGGGATAATAATAACAATGATACCTCGGTGATCATTTACAGGGTTGTGGGTGTTTGCTGTGTGCAGATGCTCCCCCCAGTGTGTGTAGCTGCTGATAATCATAAGTAACAGTGATCTGTGCTCCGTTAGGTCCCAACGCCATCTCCGTGTCCCTGTCCCCGATGGGCTGCTATGTGATGGTGGGCCTGGCCTCCCGCAGGATCCTGCTGCACCCCACCACCGACCACATGGTGGCGCAAGTATTCCGCCTGCAGCAGCCCCACGGGGGGGAGACCTCCATCCGGGTGAGGCCTGTGTGTGTGGACGTTCGCCTGTGTGTGTGTGTGTGTGTGGACGTTTGCCTGTGTGTGGACGTTTGCCTGTGTGTGTGGACGTTCGCCTGTGTGTGTGGACGTTCGCCTGTGTGTGTGGACGTTTGCCTGTGTGTGTGGACGTTCGCCTGTGTGTGTGGACGTTCGCCTGTGTGTGTGTGTGGACGTTCGCCTGTGTGTGTGTGTGTGGACGTTCGCCTCTGTGTGTGTGGACGTTCGCCTGTGTGTGTGTGTGGACGTTTGCCTGTGTGTGTGGACGTTCGCCTGTGTGTGTGGACGTTCGCCTGTGTGTGTGGACGTTCGTCTGTGTGTGTGGATGTTCGCCTGTGTGTGTGGACGTTCGCCTGTGTGTGTGTGTGTGGACGTTTGCCTGTGTGTGGACGTTCTCCTGTGTGTGTGGACGTTCGCCTGTGTGTGTGGACGTTCGCCTGTGTGTGTGTGGACGTTCGCCTGTGTGTGTGTGGACGTTCGCCTGTGTGTGTGGACGTTCGCCTGTGTGTGTGTGGACGTTCGCCTGTGTGTGGACGTTCGCCTGTGTGTGTGTGTGGACTTTCGCCTGTGTGTGTGTGTGGACGTTCGCCTGTGTGTGCGGACGTTCGCCTGTGTGTGTGTGGACGTTCGCCTGTGTGTGTGTGGACGTTCGCCTGTGTGTGTGTGGACGTTCGCCTGTGTGTGTGTGGACGTTCGCCTGTGTGTGTGTGGACGTTCGCCTGTGTGTGTGTGGACGTTCGCCTGTGTGTGTGGACGTTCGCCTGTGTGTGTGGATGTGTGTGTGGACGTTCGCCTGTGTGTGTGGACGTTCGCCTGTGTGTGTGGACGTTCGCCTGTGTGTGTGTGTGTGGACGTTCGCCTGTGTGTGTGTGTGGACGTTCGCCTGTGTGTGTGTGGACGTTCGCCTGTGTGTGTGTGGACGTTCATTGTGTGTGTGTGGACGTTCGCCTGTGTGTGTGGACGTTCGCCTGTGTGTGTGTGCGGACCTTCGCCTGTGTGTGTGTGCGGACGTTCGCCTGTGTGTGTGGACCTTCGCCTATGTGTGTGGACCTTCGCCTGTGTGTGTGTGCGGACCTTCGCCTGTGTGTGTGTGCGGACGTTCGCCTGTGTGTGTGTGGACGTTCGCCTGTGTGTGTGTGGACGTTCGCCTGTGTGTGTGGACGTTCGTCTGTGTGTGTGGACGTTCGCCTGTGTGTGTGGACGTTCGCCTGTGTGTGTGTGTGTGGACGTTTGCCTGTGTGTGGACGTTCGCCTGTGTGTGTGGACGTTCGCCTGTGTGTGTGGACGTTCGCCTGTGTGTGTGTGGACGTTCGCCTGTGTGTGTGTGGATGTTCGCCTGTGTGTGTGTGGACGTTCGCCTGTGTGTGTGGACGTTCGCCTGTGTGTGTGTGGACGTTCGCCTGTGTGTGTGGACGTTCGCCTGTGTGTGTGTGTGGACTTTCGCCTGTGTGTGTGTGTGGACGTTCGCCTGTGTGTGCGGACGTTCGCCTGTGTGTGTGGACGTTCGCCCTGTGTGTGTGTGGACGTTCGCCTGTGTGTGTGTGGACGTTCGCCTGTGTGTGTGTGGACGTTCGCCTGTGTGTGTGTGGACGTTCGCCTGTGTGTGTGTGGACGTTCGCCTGTGTGTGTGGACGTTCGCCTGTGTGTGTGGATGTGTGTGTGGACGTTCGCCTGTGTGTGTGGACGTTCGCCTGTGTGTGTGGACGTTCGCCCTGTGTGTGTGTGGACGTTCGCCTGTGTGTGTGTGGACGTTCGCCTGTGTGTGTGTGGACGTTCATTGTGTGTGTGTGGACGTTCGCCTGTGTGTGTGTGGACGTTCGCCTGTGTGTGTGTGGACGTTCGCCTGTGTGTGTGGACGTTCGCCTGTGTGTGTGGATGTGTGTGTGGACGTTCGCCTGTGTGTGTGGACGTTCGCCTGTGTGTGTGGACGTTCGCCTGTGTGTGTGTGTGTGTGGACGTTCGCCTGTGTGTGTGTGTGTGGACGTTCGCCTGTGTGTGTGTGGACGTTCGCCTGTGTGTGTGTGGACGTTCATTGTGTGTGTGTGGACGTTCGCCTGTGTGTGTGGACGTTCGCCTGTGTGTGTGTGCGGACCTTCGCCTGTGTGTGTGTGCGGACGTTCGCCTGTGTGTGTGGACCTTCGCCTGTGTGTGTGGACCTTCGCCTGTGTGTGTGTGCGGACCTTCGCCTGTGTGTGTGTGCGGACGTTCGCCTGTGTGTGTGTGGACGTTCGCCTGTGTGTGTGCGGACGTTCGCCTGTGTGTGTGTGCGGACGTTCGCCTGTGTTTGCGGATGTTCGCCTGTGTGTGCGGACGTTCGCCTGTGTGTGTGTGTGGACGTTCGCCTGTGTGTGTGGACGTTCCCCTGTGTGTGTGTGGACGTTCGCCTGTGTGTGTGGACGTTCGCCTGTGTTTGCGGACGTTCGCCTGTGTTTGCGGACGTTCGCCTGTGTGTGCGGACGTTCGCCTGTGTTTGCGGACGTTCGCCTGTGTTTGCGGACGTTCGCCTGTGTTTGCGGACGTTCGCCTGTGTGTGCGGACGTTCGCCTGTGTGTGTGTGTGTGTGCCGACGTTAGCCTGTGTGTGTGTGTGTGTGCCGACGTTAGCCTGTGTGTGTGTGCGGACGTTCGCCTGTGTGTGTGTGTGCGGACGTTCGCCTGTGTGTGCGGACGTTCGCCTGTGTGTGCGCGGACGTTCGCCTGTGTGTGTGTGCGGACGTTCGCCTGTGTGTGTGTGCGGACGTTCGCCTGTGTGTGTGTGCGGACGTTCGCCTGTGTGTGTGTGCGGACGTTCGCCTGTGTGTGTGCGGACGTTCGCCTGTGTGTGTCGATGTTCGTGTGTGTGTGGACGTTCGCCTGTGTGTGTGTGTGTGTGTGTGGACGTTCGCCTGTGTGTGTCGATGTTCGTGTGTGTGTGTGGACGTTCGCCTGTGTGTGTGTGGACGTTCGCCTGTGTGTGTGGACGTTCGCCTTTGTGTGTGGATGTGTGTGTGGACGTTCGCCTGTGTGTGTGGACGTTCGCCTGTGTGTGTGGACGTTCGCCTGTGTGTGTGTGTGTGGACGTTCGCCTGTGTGTGTGTGTGGACGTTCGCCTGTGTGTGTGTACGTTCGCCTGTGTGTGTGGACGTTCGCCTGTGTGTGTGTGGACGTTCGCCTGTGTGTGTGTGGACGTTCGCCTGTGTGTGTGTGCGGACCTTCGCCTGTGTGTGTGTGCGGACGTTCGCCTGTGTGTGTGGACCTTCGCCTGTGTGTGTGGACGTTCGCCTGTGTGTGTGTGGACGTTCGCCTGTGTGTGTGTGCGGACGTTCGCCTGTGTTTGCGGACGTTCGCCTGTGTGTGCGGACGTTCGCCTGTGTGTGCGGACGTTCGCCTGTGTGTGCGGACGTTCGCCTGTGTGTGTGTGTGGACGTTCGCCTGTGTGTGTGGACGTTCCCCTGTGTGTGTGTGGACGTTCCCCTGTGTGTGTGTGGACGTTCGCCTGTGTGTGTGGACGTTCCCGTGTGTGTGGACGTTCGCCTGTGTTTGCGGACGTTCGCCTGTGTTTGCGGACGTTCGCCTGTGTTTGCGGACGTTCGCCTGTGTGTGCGGACGTTCGCCTGTGTTTGCGGACGTTCGCCTGCGTGTGTGTGTGTGTGCCGACGTTAGCCTGTGTGTGTGTGTGTGTGCCGACGTTAGCCTGTGTGTGTGTGCGGACGTTCGCCTGTGTTTGCGGACGTTCGCCTGTGTGTGTGTGTGTGTGTGCGGATGTTCGCCTGTGTGTGTGTGCGGACGTTCGCCTGTGTGTGCGGACGTTCGCCTGTGTGTGTGTGCGGACGTTCGCCTGTGTGTGCGGACGTTCGCCTGTGTGTGTGTGCGGACGTTCGTCTGTGTGTGTGTGCGGACGTTCGCCTGTGTGTGTGCGGACGTTCGCCTGTGTGTGTCGATGTTCGTGTGTGTGTGTGGACGTTCGCCTGTGTGTGTGTGTGTGTGTGTGGACGTTCGCCTGTGTGTGTCGATGTTCGTGTGTGTGTGTGTGTGTCGATGTTCGCCTGTGTGTGCGGACGTTCGCCTGTGTGTGTGTGCGGACGTTCGTCTGTGTGTGTGTGCGCGGACGTTCACCTGTGTGTTTGTGTGTGTGGACGTTCGTCTGTGTGTGTGTCGATGTTCGTGTGTGTGGACGTTCGCCTGTGTGTGTCGATGTTCGTGTGTGTGTGTTCCCAGGCTCCTCCAACAATGCAAAATAAATATATATATATAAGATATAATTCAAATAAAAAGATAGTGCAAGTAGAAACAAAGTAGTTATAAATAGTGTGTGTGTTCCAGATGGTGTTCAACGTGGTGTACCCCATGGCGCCGGACCAGCGGCGCCACGTTAGCATCAACTCCGCTCGCTGGCTGCCGGACCCCGGGATGGGTCTGGCCTACGGGACCAACAAGGGGGACCTGGTGATCTGCAGGCCTGTGTGAGTGTGCTCAGACACTGCTAATACTCTGCTGCTACTACGACTACTACTACTACTCTGCTACTACTGCTGCTGCTACTACGACGACTACTACTACTACTACTACGACTACTACTACTCTGCTACTACTGCTACTACTACTCTGCTACTACTGCTGCTGCTACTACGACGACTACTACTACTACTGCTACTCTGCTACTACTGCTACTACTACTACTACTACTACTCTGCTACTACTGCTGCTGCTACTACGACGACTACTACTACTACTACTGCTACTACTACTACGACTACTACTGCTACTCTGCTACTACTGCTGCTGCTACTACGACTACTACTACTCTGCTACTACTGCTGCTGCTACTACGACTACTACTACTACTGCTACAACTACTACTACTACTACTGCTACTCTGCTACTACTACTGCTACTACTACTACTACTACTACTACTACTGCTGCTGCTACTACGACGACTACTACTACTGCTACTCTGCTACTACTACTGCTACTACTACTACTACTACTGCTACTACTACTACGACTACTACTACTACTACTACTCTGCTACTACTGCTGCTGCTACTACGACTACTACTACTCTGCTACTACTACTCTGCTACTACTGCTGCTGCTACTACGACGACTACTACTACTGCTACTACTACTACGACTACTACTACTACTGCTACTCTGCTACTACTGCTGCTGTTACTACGACGACTACTACTACTACTACTCTGCTACTACTGCTGCTGCTACTACGACGACGACTACTACTGCTACTTTGCTACTACTACTACTACTACTACTACTACTACTACTGCTACTACTACTACGACTACTACTACTACTACTCTGCTACTACTGCTGCTGCTACTACGACTACTACTACTACTCTGCTACTACTACTCTGCTACTACTGCTGCTGCTACTACGACGACTACTGCTACTACTACTACGACTACTACTACTACTGCTACTCTGCTACTACTGCTGCTGCTACTACGACGACTACTACTACTCTGCTACTACTGCTGCTGCTACTACGACGACGACGACTACTACTACTACTGCTACTACTACTACAACTACTACTACTACTGCTACTCTGCTACTACTACTGCTACTACTACTACTACTAATGCTGCTGCTACTACGACGACTACTAC
>JAPTMU010000351.1:130548-153048 GCA_028583405.1 Pogonophryne albipinna | reverse complement strand
CACAGGGACACACTCACACAGGGACACACTCACACAGGTTCATACACACACTCACACACAGGGACATACACACACTCACACAGGGACATACACACAGGGACACTCACACACAGGGATATACGCACACTCACACAGGGACATACACACACTCACACAGGGACACACTCACACAGGTTCATACACACACTCACACAGGGACATACACACACTCACACAGGGACATACACACACTCACACAGGGACATACACACACTCACACAGGGACATACACACATTCACACAGGGACACACTCACACAGGTTCATACACACACTCACACAGGGACATAAACACACTCACACAGGGACATACTCACACAGGGACATACGCACACTCACACAGGGACATACACACACTCACACAGGTTCATACACACACTCACACAGGGACATACACACACTCACACAGGGACATACACACACTCACACAGGGACATACGCACACTCACACAGGGACATACACACACTCACACAGGGACATACACACACTCACACAGGGACATACACACACTCACACACAGGGACATACGCACGCTCACACAGGGACATACACACACTCACACAGGGACACACTCACACAGGGACATACACACTCACACACAGGGACATACACACACTCACACAGGGACACACTCACACAGGTTCATACACACACTCACACACAGGGACATACACACACTCACACAGGGACATACACACAGGGACACACTCACACAGGGACATACACACTCACACACAGGGACATACACACACTCACACAGGGACACACTCACACAGGTTCATACTCACACAGGTTCATACACACACTCACACAGGGACATACACACACAGGTACATACACACACTCACACACAGGTTCATACACACACTCACACAGGTTCATACACACACTCACACAGGTTCATACACACACTCACACAGGGACACACTCACACAGGTTCATACACACACTCACACAGGGACACACTCACACAGGTTCATACACACACTCACACAGGGACACAGGTACATACACACACTCACACAGGTTTATACACACACTCACACACAGGTACATACACACACTCACACAGGTTCATACACACACTCACACAGGTTCATACACACACTCACACACAGGTTCATACACACACTCACACAGGTTCATACACACACTCACACAGCGACACACTCACACAGGTACATACACACACTCACACACAGGTTCATACACACACTCACACAGGGACATACACACACTCACACAGGGACACACTCACACAGGGACATACACACACTCACACAGGGACACACTCACACAGGTTCATACACACACTCACACAGGGACACACGTACATACACACACTCACACACAGGTTGATACACACACTCACACAGGTTCATACACACACTCACACAGGTTCATACACACACTCACACAGGGACACACTCACACAGGGACATACACACACTCACACAGGGACACACTCACACAGGTTCATACACACACTCACACAGGTTCATACACACACTCACACAGGGACATACACACACTCACACAGGTTCATGCACACACACACACAGGTTCATACACACACTCACACAGGGACATACACACACTCACACACAGGGACATACACACACTCACACAGGGACATACTCACACACGGGGACATACACACACTCACACAGGGACACACTCACACACAGATTCATACACACTCACACACAGGGACATACACACACTCTCACACAGGGACATATACACACTCACACAGGGACACACTCACACTCACACACAGGGACACACACACTCACACACATCCTGATATTGAAGACCAAGCCGGTGACGAGTGATATTTCTCTAACAATAATCATCAGGGAAAAGTGTTTATAATATGAATAGTAATGGTAATGTGCAGCTTTCCTCTCCCCAGGTGTTCCTCCTGAGACTCCCTCCACCAGCGCAGCAGCCTCAGGGCCGGAGGAGGCTCCGAGCGCAGGAGCAGCCGAGAACAACACCTCCGGTACTGATACTAACACCACTTAGGGATCCATGAGCTAAAAGATAGGCTATACAGGAGCTACAGCACGGTCACATGACTTCATGTCACCACCGCTAAGCTAAAGGTGGCTAATGTTGGGCTATAAAGGAACTACAGCACGGTCACATGACTTCACGTCACCACCGCTAAGCTAAAGGAGGCTAATGTTGGGCTATAAAGGAACTACAGCACGGTCACATGACTTCACGTCACCACCGCTAAGCTAAAGGTGGCTAAAAAAGAAATTAGGCACAGTATTTGTGAATACAAATTTGAAGAGCTCAAGGGTGGCAAAAGGGTTTCAGCCGTTGCACTTCACATATTTGGTTATGATAAATAACATTTTCATGTAAACATAATTCATACTGGAATTTCTAACTTTTTACAGTAAAACTCTAAATTCAGTCATTTTCTGAAAATTCAGACTTTCTTCAAAAATTCTGACTTTTTCTGAAAATCTCAAAATTCTGACTTTTTACCCAAAATTCTGACATTTCTTCTAACAATCTTAAAATTTGACTTTTTTCTGAGAATCCAGAAATGTTTTGAAAATCTCAAAATTCTAACTTATTTTTTTGTATCTGTTATTTTCAGAAAATTCTGACTTTTGTTAAAAAATCAGTATTTTTTTCAAAATTCTGACGTTTCTCCAAAAATCTGAAGTCAGTCTTTTTCTGAAAATTCAAACGTTTTTTCTAAATTCAGTTTTTTTTCTGAGAATTCTGGCTTTTTCTCTAAATTCTGTCATTTTCTGAAAATTCAGACTTTTAAAAAAATTCTAGACTTTGTCTGAAAACTAAGTTTTCTTTTGAAAATTCAGACTTTCTTCAAAATACACTTTTTCTCAACATTTTAAAATTGTAACTTTTTTTCTGTAAATCAACAGCCTTTGTCTTCAGTGAGAGTTCTGGTTCTTCTCTTAGTTCCTCATATCAGAGCATCTTCACCACCAGACTCAAGTTATTAAAGATGGCCTCATATCAGAGCATCTTCACCACAAGACTCAAGTTATTAAAGATGGCCTCATATCAGAGCATCTTCACCACAAGACTCAAGTTATTAAAGATGGCCTCATATCAGAGCATCTTCACCACAAGACTCAAGTTATTAAAGATGGCCTCATATCAGAGCATCTTCACCACAAGACTCAAGTTATTAAAGATGGCCTCATATCAGAGCATCTTCACCACCAGACTCAAGTTATTAAAGATGGCCTCATATCAGAGCATCTTCACCACAAGACTCAAGTTATTAAAGATGGCCTCATATCAGAGCATCTTCACCACAAGACTCAAGTTATTAAAGATGGCCTCATATCAGAGCATCTTCACCACAAGACTCAAGTTATTAAAGATGGCCTCATATCAGAGCATCTTCACCACAAGACTCAAGTTATTAAAGATGGCCTCATATCAGAGCATCTTCACCACAAGACTCAAGTTATTAAAGATGGCCTCATATCAGAGCATCTTCACCACCAGACTCAAGTTATTAAAGATGGCCTCATATCAGAGCATCTTCACCACAAGACTCAAGTTATTAAAGATGGCCTCATATCAGAGCATCTTCACCACAAGACTCAAGTTATTAAAGATGGCCTCATATCAGAGCATCTTCACCACAAGACTCAAGTTATTAAAGATGGCCTCATATCAGAGCATCTTCACCACAAGACTCAAGTTATTAAAGATGGCCTCATATCAGAGCATCTTCACCACAAGACTCAAGTTATTAAAGATGGCCTCATATCAGAGCATCTTCACCACAAGACTCAAGTTATTAAAGATGGCCTCATATCAGAGCATCTTCACCACAAGACTCAAGTTATTAAAGATGGCCTCATATCAGAGCATCTTCACCACAAGACTCAAGTTATTAAAGATGGCCTCATATCAGAGCATCTTCACCACCAGACTCAAGTTATTAAAGATGGCCTCATATCAGAGCATCTTCACCACAAGACTCAAGTTATTAAAGATGGCCTCATATCAGAGCATCTTCACCACAAGACTCAAGTTATTAAAGATGGCCTCATATCAGAGCATCTTCACCACAAGACTCAAGTTATTAAAGATGGCCTCATATCAGAGCATCTTCACCACAAGACTCAAGTTATTAAAGATGGCCTCATATCAGAGCATCTTCACCACAAGACTCAAGTTATTAAAGATGGCCTCATATCAGAGCATCTTCACCACCAGACTCAAGTTATTAAAGATGGCCTCATATCAGAGCATCTTCACCACCAGACTCAAGTTATTAAAGATGGCCTCATATCAGAGCATCTTCACCACAAGACTCAAGTTATTAAAGATGGCCTCATATCAGAGCATCTTCACCACAAGACTCAAGTTATTAAAGATGGCCTCATATCAGAGCATCTTCACCACAAGACTCAAGTTATTAAAGATGGCCTCATATCAGAGCATCTTCACCACCAGACTCAAGTTATTAAAGATGGCCTCATATCAGAGCATCTTCACCACAAGACTCAAGTTATTAAAGATGGCCTCATATCAGAGCATCTTCACCACCAGACTCAAGTTATTAAAGATGGCCTCATATCAGAGCATCTTCACCACAAGACTCAAGTTATTAAAGATGGCCTCATATCAGAGCATCTTCACCACAAGACTCAAGTTATTAAAGATGGCCTCATATCAGAGCATCTTCACCACAAGACTCAAGTTATTAAAGATGGCCTCATATCAGAGCATCTTCACCACAAGACTCAAGTTATTAAAGATGGCCTCATATCAGAGCATCTTCACCACAAGACTCAAGTTATTAAAGATGGCCTCATATCAGAGCATCTTCACCACAAGACTCAAGTTATTAAAGATGGCCTCATATCAGAGCATCTTCACCACCAGACTCAAGTTATTAAAGATGGCCTCATATCAGAGCATCTTCACCACAAGACTCAAGTTATTAAAGATGGCCTCATATCAGAGCATCTTCACCACAAGACTCAAGTTATTAAAGATGGCCTCATATCAGAGCATCTTCACCACAAGACTCAAGTTATTAAAGATGGCCTCATATCAGAGCATCTTCACCACAAGACTCAAGTTATTAAAGATGGCCTCATATCAGAGCATCTTCACCACAAGACTCAAGTTATTAAAGATGGCCTCATATCAGAGCATCTTCACCACAAGACTCAAGTTATTAAAGATGGCCTCATATCAGAGCATCTTCACCACAGACTCAAGTTATTAAAGATGGCCTCATATCAGAGCATCTTCACCACAAGACTCAAGTTATTAAAGATGGCCTCATATCAGAGCATCTTCACCACCAGACTCAAGTTATTAAAGATGGCCTCATATCAGAGCATCTTCACCACAAGACTCAAGTTATTAAAGATGGCCTCATATCAGAGCATCTTCACCACCAGACTCAAGTTATTAAAGATGGCCTCATATCAGAGCATCTTCACCACAAGACTCAAGTTATTAAAGATGGCCTCATATCAGAGCATCTTCACCACCAGACTCAAGTTATTAAAGATGGCCTCATATCAGAGCATCTTCACCACCAGACTCAAGTTATTAAAGATGGCCTCATATCAGAGCATCTTCACCACAAGACTCAAGTTATTAAAGATGGCCTCATATCAGAGCATCTTCACCACCAGACTCAAGTTATTAAAGATGGCCTCATATCAGAGCATCTTCACCACCAGACTCAAGTTATTAAAGATGGCCTCATATCAGAGCATCTTCACCACAAGACTCAAGTTATTAAAGATGGCCTCATATCAGAGCATCTTCACCACAAGACTCAAGTTATTAAAGATGGCCTCATATCAGAGCATCTTCACCACAAGACTCAAGTTATTAAAGATGGCCTCATATCAGAGCATCTTCACCACAAGACTCAAGTTATTAAAGATGGCCTCATATCAGAGCATCTTCACCACAAGACTCAAGTTATTAAAGATGGCCTCATATCAGAGCATCTTCACCACCAGACTCAAGTTATTAAAGATGGCCTCATATCAGAGCATCTTCACCACAAGACTCAAGTTATTAAAGATGGCCTCATATCAGAGCATCTTCACCACCAGACTCAAGTTATTAAAGATGGCCTCATATCAGAGCATCTTCACCACCAGACTCAAGTTATTAAAGATGGCCTCATATCAGAGCATCTTCACCACCAGACTCAAGTTATTAAAGATGGCCTCATATCAGAGCATCTTCACCACAAGACTCAAGTTATTAAAGATGGCCTCATATCAAATGTTACCGTCATGTCAGTCCCTGACAGAGGAAGCTGTGAAGCACCCCCTCCCCTCAGCTGAGAATGAGCTCTGATAAAATACATTTTGTACAAATAATACTTTGACTTTTTTCAGAAAATTGCAGAAATCTGACTTTTGTCTGACATTTCTAAAATTCAGTTTTTCTTATTTTCCCCTAAATATTCCCCTACATTTTCTGAAAAACTTACAATTCTGAGTTTTGTCTCAAAATCTTCAAATTCTGACTTTTTTCTGAAAATCACAAAATGGTGATGTTTCTCTAACGCTGCTGTTGTTTCTCCCCAGACTCCTCAGACTCCCCGGGGGAGGACGCTCTGGCTCGGATCCGGCGCCTGATCGCTGAGGGCGGGATGACGGCCGTGGTGCAGCGCGAGCAGAGCACCACCATGGCCTCGATGGGGGGGTTCGGGAACAACATCATCGTGAGCCACCGCATCCACAGAGGCTCCCAGACCGGGGCCAACAGGGGGCTGAGCGGCCAATCACTGAGCGGCACCTCTGCAACCGGCCAATCCCTGACTGGCACCTCTGCAACCGGCCAATCCCTGAACGGCCAATCCCTGACCTCCACCTCTCTAGTGGACATTGACGACGTTTTTGAGGGAGGGAGGACGAATGAAGACTCTCTGCCAGGGCCCTCCTCCTCCTCCTCCTCCTCCTCTTCATCCTCTTCCTCCTCCATGCTGCTGTCCTCCCCTCCCCCGTCCTCCTCCTCCTCCTCTCACAGCGGAGGGGGCGGGGCCTCCAGTGGTTACCCAGGCGACCCGTACAGCAGGTAGTGCTCTGATTGGCCGAGAGCAACCGAGCGACGGCCACTAGCAGAGAGCTCCTCAAAGCCTTATCTTATCTCCCCCAATACTGAACTCTGAGTGGCATCGAGAGGTTAAACCCCGCCCCCATGTGGAGGACCACCATGGAACTTTCCGGATTAATTGACGGTAGATAACGGTGTATTTGAACTCCGTATCATACGATCATGAAAACACTTTTACCGTCAATAACAACGAAATGAAAATCAGGTTTCTGAAAAAGCATCAGGTTTCAGAAACAAACGTAGAGACAATAACGTGTAATTCGTGGCTTAGTTACAATAAAGACATGACTCTCTTTGCCCGTTATCTACCGTGCATATTTTCTCTGGTACTGATCTCTCATTGGTGCAGGGGGGCAGGAAGGGGCGGGGCTTCTGTGTGGGTGTCACTTCCTCTGCACTTATAAACTGGACTGAAGCTGAACCGCGATCATTCCTCGTCAGAAAGGGCTGTTAATCGAACAGTTAGCGCTGCGCCCCGCCGCCACGACTCTGTTAGCATCATGGGGGGGGGGGGTTATCAAAGTGCCATGTCTGCGGGGGGGGGCCTACACACACATTTACTCCAACGTGCTGCATTAAGGTGCCATGTGATGTTGAAATTTGATGTGAAATAGAGCGTGATTGAAGTGTTACAGGTGAATTCAGCACTACTTTATCTGAAGCCTGTTTTTGTACCATGTGTAATTATGATGTTTGAAAAGAAGAAAAATGGAGGCTGCGCGCGTCTGAGGGCCGGACTCTGCATCCTGAACCATGACTCAGCAAAATAACTGAACCATGAATCGGCAAAAATAACTGGACCATGACTTGGCAAAATAACTGAACCATGAATCGGCAAAATAACTGAACCATGACTCGGCAAAATAACTGAACCATGAATCGGCAAAAATAACTGGACCATGACTTGGCAAAATAACTGAACCATGAATCGGCAAAATAACTGAACCATGACTCGGCAAAATAACTGAACCATGACTCAGCAAAATAACTGAACCATGAATCGGCAAAATAACTGAACCATGACTCGGCAAAATAACTGAACCATGAATCGGCAAAAATAACTGGACCATGACTTGGCAAAATAACTGAACCATGAATCGGCAAAATAACTGAACCATGACTCAGCAAAAATAACTGAACCATGACTCAGCAAAAATAACTGAACCATGACGGAGTATCATGACTTTCTAACCCTGAAACACGACTCAGCAAAATAACTGAACCATGACGGAGTATCATGACTTTCTAACCCTGAAACACGACTCAGCAAAATAACTGAACCATGACGGAGTATCATGACTTTCTAACCCTGAAACACGACTCAGCAAAATAACTGAACCATGACGGAGTATCATGACTTTCTAACCCTGAAACACGACTCAGCAAAATAACTGAACCATGACGGAGTATCATGACTTTCTAACCCTGAAACACGACTCAGCAAAATAACTGAACCATGACGGAGTATCATGACTTTCTAACCCTGAAACACGACTCAGCAAAATAACTGAACCATGACGGAGTATCATGACTTTCTAACCCTGAAACACGACTCAGCAAAATAACTGAACCATGACGGGTATCATGACTTTCTAACCCTGAAACACGACTCAGCAAAATAACTGAACCATGACGGAGTATCATGACTTTCTAACCCTGAAACACGACTCAGCAAAATAACTGAACCATGACGGAGTATCATGACTTTCTAACCCTGAAACACGACTCAGCAAAATAACTGAACCATGACGGAGTATCATGACTTTCTAACCCTGAAACACGACTCAGCAAAATAACTGAACCATGACGGAGTATCATGACTTTCTAACCCTGAAACACGACTCAGCAAAATAACTGAACCATGACGGAGTATCATGACTTTCTAACCCTGAAACACGACTCAGCAAAATAACTGAACCATGACGGAGTATCATGACTTTCTAACCCTGAAACACGACTCAGCAAAATAACTGAACCATGACGGAGTATCATGACTTTCTAACCCTGAAACACGACTCAGCAAAATAACTGAACCATGACGGAGTATCATGACTTTCTAACCCTGAAACACGACTCAGCAAAATAACTGAACCATGACCGGTATCATGACTTTCTAACCCTGAAACACGACTCAGCAAAATAACTGAACCATGACGGAGTATCATGACTTTCTAACCCTGAAACACGACTCAGCAAAATAACTGAACCATGACGGAGTATCATGACTTTCTAACCCTGAAACACGACTCAGCAAAATAACTGAACCATGACGGAGTATCATGACTTTCTAACCCTGAAACACGACTCAGCAAAATAACTGAACCATGACGGAGTATCATGACTTTCTAACCCTGAAACACGACTCAGCAAAATAACTGAACCATGACGGAGTATCATGACTTTCTAACCCTGAAACACGACTCAGCAAAATAACTGAACCATGACGGAGTATCATGACTTTCTAACCCTGAAACACGACTCAGCAAAATAACTGAACCATGACGGAGTATCATGACTTTCTAACCCTGAAACACGACTCAGCAAAATAACTGAACCATGACGGAGTATCATGACTTTCTAACCCTGAAACACGACTCAGCAAAATAACTGAACCATGACGGAGTATCATGACTTTCTAACCCTGAAACACGACTCAGCAAAATAACTGAACCATGACGGAGTATCATGACTTTCTAACCCTGAAACACGACTCAGCAAAATAACTGAACCATGACGGAGTATCATGACTTTCTAACCCTGAAACACGACTCAGCAAAATAACTGAACCATGACGGAGTATCATGACTTTCTAACCCTGAAACACGACTCAGCAAAATAACTGAACCATGACGGAGTATCATGACTTTCTAACCCTGAAACACGACTCAGCAAAATAACTGAACCATGACGGAGTATCATGACTTTCTAACCCTGAAACACGACTCAGCAAAATAACTGAACCATGACGGAGTATCATGACTTTCTAACCCTGAAACACGACTCAGCAAAATAACTGAACCATGACGGAGTATCATGACTTTCTAACCCTGAAACACGACTCAGCAAAATAACTGAACCATGACGGAGTATCATGACTTTCTAACCCTGAAACACGACTCAGCAAAATAACTGAACCATGACGGAGTATCATGACTTTCTAACCCTGAAACACGACTCAGCAAAATAACTGAACCATGACGGAGTATCATGACTTTCTAACCCTGAAACACGACTCAGCAAAATAACTGAACCATGACGGAGTATCATGACTTTCTAACCCTGAAACACGACTCAGCAAAATAACTGAACCATGACGGAGTATCATGACTTTCTAACCCTGAAACACGACTCAGCAAAATAACTGAACCATGACGGAGTATCATGACTTTCTAACCCTGAAACACGACTCAGCAAAATAACTGAACCATGACGGAGTATCATGACTTTCTAACCCTGAAACACGACTCAGCAAAATAACTGAACCATGACGGAGTATCATGACTTTCTAACCCTGAAACACGACTCAGCAAAATAACTGAACCATGACGGAGTATCATGACTTTCTAACCCTGAAACACGACTCAGCAAAATAACTGAACCATGACGGAGTATCATGACTTCCTAACCCTGAAACACGACTCAGCATCCAGAGAATCATGAATTCATGAAACTTTTTTTTTTTTTTTTTAACGGCTGAAGAGGAGAAGAGCAACTTCCTGTTTGGGTGAAGAAAGGGGAGGAGTCATCATGCCATGCTACAAACCCCCCCCTCCCCCCCCTCTTGAAAAAGGCAACCCAGTTGCCGGGCAGAACAGGACTGGATGAGCGACGGCTAACAGTTATTTAAAAACCAGATCAGGACCATTTCATATTGAAACATATAAATATATAATCATACTATCTTCCATTTCCCTCTGATTATTCAGTATTATAAATTCATAATTTCTTTAAAAATTATCTTCAATAACGTAAATTCTCTGAGACTTTAAATTCATAAATCTACATTTTTCAACCTTAAAAAATGTGTCGTCATTTAGTGTTTTCTGTGGACACGCCTCCTGACTAACGATGGATCAGAGACGGGGGAGGAGCCTCTGACTCCGCCCCCTCAGACGAACGATGGATCAGAGACGGGGGGAGGAGCCTCTTGTCTCTGACTCCGCCCCCTCAGACTAACGATGGATCAGAGACGGGGGAGGAGCCTCTGACTCCGCCCCCTCAGACTAACGATGGATCAGAGATGGGGGAGGAGCCTCTTGCCTCTGACTCCGCCCCCTCAGACGCCTGCAGGACGGCCCTGTGGGAAAATCAAGCCTCGGCTGTTTTAATTGGTCTTTTATTCCACCAGTGAGGCTCAAGAACTGATACTGGTCATGTGTGTGATGGGTGAGGGTGTGATGGACCTATGAATATGAGCAGCAGGGGCTCTGTGTTCTTTTATTTTGTATTATTTAACTTCCTGTTGTGCAGGTGAGTCCGGCTGCATGTCTGAGAGAGAAACAGATCTGAATGCTCCTCCTGGCTTTACTTGATTACTGAACATTTTCAACTGTGTGTGTGTGTGTGTGTGTGTGTGTGTGTGTGTGTGTGTGTGTGTGTGTGTGTGTGTGTGTGTGTGTGTGTGTGTGTGTGTGTGTGTGTGTGTGTGTGTGTGTGTGTGTGTGTGTGTGTGTGTGTGTGTGTGTGTGTGTGTGTGTGTGTGTGTGTGTGTGTGTGTGTGTGTGTGTGTGTGTGGACCCCCTGCTGCGTCACACTTTGTACAGCTCGATTCTTTGCTTTGACTTTTAGACGTGATGTAATTAAAGAGCTTTGAGAGTTTCCTGTCAGCTGCTCTTTCAGATAATTTGTCAGCCTCTGCAGACCGTTTACATCAGGGGTGGGGAACCTCCGGCCCCCGGGCCGTATACGGCCCGCGAGACCATTTGGTACGGCCCTCGAGGTAATTTATAAACACACGCAAAAAAGAAAAAAATTAAAGAAATCTAGAACGCAAAATAATTAAACAAGCGAGTGCCTGTTTTTCCTGACCAAGGTCAGGGTCTTTGAACACAACACGAGCCTAACGTGTCATCAGGTGGTATATGTCTCGTCTGACAGGTGCAGTTCTGACGGAGAGCACCAGAACGCCACTTCGGGACTTAAAAAAATGGCAGTACCCATAAGTCCGTACACATGCTGCAGTTCCTGCCTGTCTGTGTCTTTAGCTGAAAGCCCAGAGGCATCTGTTCATCTGTCATTCTGAGCATACAGTCAATAACTGTGTTGTTATTAGCATCTGGTTAGCTAGCTATGCTAACGGATAGAAGAAGCTTTTTCTACAACGAATGAGGTAAAGGCACATCTTTATATGATCATTATAGTTATAAAAAAATAAGAGAATAAAGTAAACAGGTATAAAATACTATATGACAGTAACAAAAAGTTGTTATTAATAAACAAGAATACATTTTGAAAGGAGAGTGATTTGTAAAATATCCATAAAGAAAAAGTAAATCTGTTTCCAGTTCTGTTTCATATGGTGTTGAGATGTTTCCATAGATCTCCTCATGTTGCTCTCAAAGTGCACCAGATTGATGCTTTAACTTCAAAATTTAAAAAAAAAATCTTCCCGGGGGGCATGCCCCCGGACCCCCCTAGAGGAGGTTAGGACCCCCCTAGAGGAGGTTAGGACCCCCCCCACTTAAATCATGTTCACATGGATAGGAAACTAAATACATTTGCACACATCTTGTGTCCATATCTTTCTGTTTGGTGGTCACGCCACACCGTGCACGTGAATGCGCGAGTCATGGTGAGATCTCTGGATTGGTTGCTTTTTCTTTGCACAGCATGAAAGAAAGACCAAATGAATGGGCTGTGATTTTTAAGCAGAGGTCAATAATTTGTACGGCCCTCGGAGGATGTTGAAAACATTGAAATGGCCCTTGAGAGGAAAAAGGTTCCCCACCCCTGGTTTACATGCACTAACACCTATAGAACTAAATAGAGTGGCGAAGCCCCTCCCCTTCCGGTGGACCTCCATGGACCTTATTTAGGAAAAATTATGTATTGAAGTCAATGGAGAGAGAAAGATTATCTCTCGATCCCGTTTGAATTGTGCCACGAATTACACAAATGATGTTCAATTTAAAAGATAATTTTGCAAGTAAAAAAAAAAAAATGTGTCGTAAAAGTGTGAAGTTACACTTTGTTTGTGTGAAACGCTGAATGAACTACAACTCTGGTCTCGCAGAACAACACACGTCACCAAGATGGCCGTCACTACTGTCTTGTCAACAAAAGGATTGACTACCCTCACTATCACCCTCTCACCCTCTCACCCTCACTATCACCCTCTCACCCTCACTATCACCCTCTCACCCTCACTATCACCCTCTCACCCTCTCACCCTCACTATCACCCTCTCACCCTCACTATCACCCTCTCACCCTCACTATCACCCTCTCACCCTCACTATCACCCTCTCACCCTCACTATCACCCCTCACTATCACCCTCTCACCCTCACTATCACCCTCTCACCCTCACTATCACACCCTCACTATCACCCTCTCACCCTCACTATCACCCTCTCACCCTCACTATCACCCCCTCACCCTCACTATCACCCTCTCACCCTCACTATCACCCTCTCACCCTCACTATCACCCTCTCACCCTCACTATCACCCTCTCACCCTCGCTATCACCCTCTCACCCTCACTATCACCCTCACTATCACCCTCTCACCCTCACTATCACCCTCTCACCCTCACTATCACCCTCTCACCCTCACTATCACCCCCTCACCCTCACTATCACACGCTCACTATCACCCTCACTATCACCCCCTCACTATCACCCTCTCACCCTCACTATCACCCCCTCACCCTCACTATCACCCCCTCACCCTCACTATCACACTATCACCCTCACTATCACCCTCTCACCCTCACTATCAGCCCCTCACCCTCACTATCACCCTCTCACCCTCACTATCACCCTCTCACCCTCACTATCATCCCCTCACCCTCACTATCACCCCTCACCCTCACTATCACCCTCACTATCACCCCCTCACCCTCACTATCACACTCTCACCCTCACTATCACCCACTCACCCTCACTATCACCCTCTCACCCTCACTATCACCCCCTCACCCTCACTATCACCCCTCACTATCACCCTCACTATCACCCTCTCACCCTCACTATCACCCTCTCACCCTCACTATCACCCTCACTATCACCCTCTCACCCTCACTATCACCCTCTCACCCTCACTATCATCCTCTCACCCTCACTCTCACCCTCACTATCACCCTCTCACCCTCACTATCACCCCCTCACTATCACCCCCTCACCCTCACTATCACCCCCTCACTATCACCCTCTCACCCTCACTATCACCCTCACTATCACACCCTCACTATCACCCCCTCACTATCACACTATCACCTTCACTATCACCCTCTCACCCTCACTATCACCCCCTCACCCTCACTATCACCCTCTCACCCTCACTATCACCCTCTCACTATCACCCTCTCACCCTCACTATCACCCCCTCACTATCACCCCCTCACTATCACCCCCTCACTATCACCCTCACTATCACCCCCTCACCCTCACTATTACCCCCTCACCCTCACTATCACCCTCACTATCACCCCCTCACCCTCACTATCACCCTCTCACCCTCACTATCACCCCCTCACCCTCACTATCACACCCTCACTATCACCCTCTCACCCTCACTATCACCCCCTCACCCTCACTATGACCCTCTCACCCTCACTATCACCCTCTCACCCTCACTATCACCCTCTCACCCTCACTATCACACCCTCACTATCACCCCCTCACTATCACCCTCACTATCAACCCCTCACTATCACCCTCTCACCCTCACTATCACCCCCTCACCCTCACTATCACCCTCTCACCCTCACCCTCACTATTAGAGTTTCTGCTGGGAGAGTTCTCTTGATGAGATCTACTCTCTCTCTGAAGCTACTGACCCAGAGTCAGCTCTTTAGGAACAGCTGGAAGAGAGGGGGGGGGCTACAGGGATCTGTTTGGGGGTTGGAGCAGGACACTTCAGAGACATGTCCTTAGTAACAGCTGGAAGAGAGAGGGGGGGGCTACAGGGATCTGTTTGGGGGTTGGAGCAGGACACTTCAGAGACATGTCCTTAGTAACAGCTGGAAGAGAGGGGTGGGGCTACAAGGATCTGTTTGGGGTTTGGAGCAGGACACTTCAGAGACATGTCCTTAGTAACAGCTGGAAGAGAGGGGGGGGCTACAAGGATCTGTTTGGGGTTTGGAGCAGGACACTTAAGAGAAATGTCCTTAGTAACAGCTGGAAGAGAGGGGGGGGCTACAAGGATCTGATTGGGGTTTGGAGCAGGACACTTCAGAGACATGTCCTTAGTAACAGCTGGTAGAGAGGGAGGGGGGGCTACACGGATCTGTTTGAGGGTTGGAGCAGGACACTTCAGAGACATGTCCTTATATATCTGTATATATCTGAGACCTGTCAAATATGCCTAACAACAGTATGATAGGAGACTTCAAGAGAAACACAGGGGCCTGCAGCCCATTGACATGCAGTATCCTTCAGAGCACACTACAGCAGAAGATAAAGGACAGACCTCTGGACCAGTGGCGCCAGCAGGGGGGGCCAGGGGGGGCCATGGCCACCCTGATATATTTGTTGCCCCCCCCCACTGCCCCCCCCCCTGCTGGCGCCACTGCACACACCACCTCGCCAGTCACGTATGCGTCGTAGTTTATCTGATATTTAACAACAAATACACAGCCAGTCGCTTGATTTGAGCTTCCAACGCTCATACTGCAGCCCCTCCCTCTCCCTCTGCTACCATGGTAACACTCTGATACTTGCGTGCACCACTCTGATACTCGCGCACATCACTCTGATACTTGCGTGCACCACTCTGATACTCGCGCACATCACTCTGATACTCGCGTGCACCACTCTGATACTCGCGCACATCACTCTGATACTCGCGTGCACCACTCTGATACTCGCGCGCACCACTCTGATACTCGCGCACATCACTCTGATACTCGCGTGCACCACTCTGATACTCGCGCGCACCACTCTGATACTCGCGCACATCACTCTGATACTCGCGCGCACCACTCTGATACTCGCACACATCACTCTGAGATTCACACAGACAGCAGCAGGTTGCAGCAAAACGTTTCTTTCTACTGACTTTTCTACTGACTTGACACAAATCCACCAGACTTCTAGAAGGTAAGTCGTATACGTTCGTTGCCTGTTAAGCCCCACAACACTTTAGGCTTTAGTGTGTTAGCTTTAGGTAGCAACAAACGGAGATATGCTTCCCTTTAGCTGTTATTCTGATCAAAATGTGTGTTCAATGGCATTAAAACGAGAAAAACGCTGGAAGACCTGGAAAACAGGCTCGGGGCTCAGTAAAGGCTGGCTTGGCTTCAGGTATAATTCGTCTAAACACACTTTGGCAGCTATCCTAGTTAGCGTTAGTTTAGCTTGCTAAGCTAACGTTAGCTGATGTCAGTATGCTGGGCTGGTGTAATGCGTAGGCTACTATTAATCACTGCTGTGTGTAATGTCAATTTGCTGAAAATGAAGAGAAATTCAACAGACATCTCTTCTTATTGTAAGAAGAAGATGAGTAAAGGAGAGACAGAGCTGGCAGGGGAGCAGCAGCATAGGGCTAGTGAGGAGGTGGCCATACATGCTACAAAGTACATGTGGAACTCTTTTTAGTAAAAGTGAAACTAAAACGTAAGTACAGTTTTATTAATGTGATTGTGACCTTTTTAATCATTTAAGTCTTCTACACACTTTAGGTCTGCAGCTCCTTCAAGATGATGGCTCCTTCCCTGATGGCTTCCTCAGGATTGTAGCTGACATCCTCGTGGATTCATCTTCTTATTACAGACACATGCATTTCCTAACATTCGGTCTCTATGCTGTGAAATGTATTATCTCTTGGATTTACACACGGCATCTATTGCACGTCTGTCCGTCCTGGGAGAGGGATCCCTCCTCTGTTGCTCTGTCTGAGGTTTCTCCCATGTTCCCTTTAAACTGTGGGGTTTCTCTGGAAGTTTTTCCTTGTACGATGTGAGGGTCTAAGGACAGAGGGTCTAAGGACAGAGGGTCTAAGGACAGAGGGTCTGAGGACAGAGGGTCTAATGACAGAGGGTCTGAGGACAGAGGGTCTAAGGACAGAGGGTCTAAGGACAGAGGGTCTAAGGAGGGTCTAAGGACAGAGGGTCTGAGGACAGAGGGTCTAAGGACAGAGGGTCTAAGGACAGAGGGTCTAAGGACAGAGGGTCTGAGGACAGAGGGTCTAAGGACAGAGGGTCTAAGGACAGAGGGTCTGAGGACAGAGGGTCTAAGGACAGAGGGTCTAAGGACAGAGGGTCTGAGGACAGAGGGTCTGAGGACAGAGGGTCTAAGGACAGAGGGTCTAAGGACAGAGGGTCTAAGGAGGGTCTAAGGACAGAGGGTCTGAGGACAGAGGGTCTAAGGACAGAGGGTCTAAGGACAGAGGGTCTGAGGACAGAGTGTCTCTACTGTAGGCTATCTTTATTATATGTTCAGCACTTTGGCTCCACCACACATATATATAAATGTGCTTTATAAATAAAACTTGATTTGAAAGGAGAATCTCTGCCGTGTTTCCTCTTCTGTGTTCTGAGGTTCTGAGCAGACCATTAGTCAAGTTTGTTTTCATAATGTTCTGTATGCTAATTTAAAAAAAGGGTTACCAGTTTGTTTCTAAAGTATAAATATCCATGTTCAGACAGATGGAGTCCAGCTGTGTTCCCCTAACCTCAGAGGCCTCATCTAAAGAATAGAAATATGTCTCGTCAGCTGTTTTCTGTCTAACACTAAAAGGTGGTGTTTTGTATCATTTATAATGTTTTGAATTTGCTATAAAGGTCAATAATAGATGGTGTTTTTGTTCAATCACAGAATGTATTTACCATTTTATACCTCTTGTGTTTTTGGGTCCTGTTGAAATAAAATAGTCATGTTTTAAAACTTGATTTACTAAAGTCATGTCAACCCTCTTTGATCCCAGTGAGACACAAACAGCTTCTGAAACTATTTAGAACCAGAGACAGAATATAACTGAGGAACATGTTCTGAAACTATTTAGAACCAGAGACAGAATATAACTGAGGAACATGTTCTGAAACTATTTAGAACCAGAGACAGAATATAACTGAGGAACATGTTCTGAAACTATTTAGAACCAGAGACAGAATATAACTGAGAGACATGTTCTCAAACTATTTAGAACCAGAGACAGAATATAACTGAGGAACATGTTCTGAAACTATTTAGAACCAGAGACAGAATATAACTGAGGAACATGTTCTGAAACTATTTAGAACCAGAGACAGAATATAACTGAGGAACATGTTCTGAAACTATTTAGAACCAGAGACAGAATATAACTGAGGAACATGTTCTGAAACTATTTAGAACCAGAGACAGAATATAACTGAGGAACATGTTCTGAAACTATTTAGAACCAGAGACAGAATATAACTGAGGAACATGTTCTGAAACTATTTAGAACCAGAGACAGAATATAACTGAGGAACATGTTCTGAAACTATTTAGAACCAGAGACAGAATATAACTGAGGAACATGTTCTGAAACTATTTAGAACCAGAGACAGATATAACTGAGGAACATGTTCTGAAACTGTTTAGAACCAGAGACAGAATATAACTGAGGAACATGTTCTGAAACTATTTAGAACCAGAGACAGAATATAACTGAGGAACATGTTCTGAAACTATTTAGAACCAGAGACAGAATATAACTGAGGGACATGTTCTCAAACTATTTACGAACCAGAGACAGAATATAACTGAGGAACATGTTCTGAAACTATTTAGAACCAGAGACAGAATATAACTGAGGAACATGTTCTGAAACTATTTAGAACCAGAGACAGAATATAAACTGATGAACATGTTCTGAAACTATTTCAGAACCAGAGACAGAATATAACTGAGGAACATGTTCTGAAACTATTTAGAACCAGAGACAGAATATAACTGAGGAACATGTTCTGAAACTATTTAGAACCAGAGACAGAATATAACTGAGGAACATGTTCTGAAACTATTTAGAACCAGAGACAGAATATAACTGAGGAACATGTTCTGAAACTATTTAGAACCAGAGACAGAATATAACTGAGGAACATGTTCTGAAACTATTTAGAACCAGAGACAGAATATAATGAGGAACATGTTCTGAAACTAGTTAGAACCAGAGACAGAATATAACTGAGGAACATGTTCTGAAACTATTTAGAACCAGAGACAGAATATAACTGAGGAACATGTTCTGAAAACTATTTAGAACCAGAGACAGAATATACTGAGGAACATGTTCTGAAACTATTTAGAACCAGAGACAGAATATAACTGAGGAACATGTTCTGAAACTATTTAGAACCAGAGACAGAATATAACTGAGGAACATGTTCTGAAACTATTTAGAACCAGAGACAGAATATAACTGAGGAACATGTTCTGAAACTATTTAGAACCAGAGACAGAATATAACTGAGGAACATGTTCTGAAACTATTTAGAACCAGAGACAGAATATAACTGAGGAACATGTTCTGAAACTGTTTAGAACCAGAGACAGAATATAACTGAGGAACATGTTCTGAAACTATTTAGAACCAGAGACAGAATATAACTGAGGAACATGTTCTGAAACTATTTAGAACCAGAGACAGAATATAACTGAGGAACATGTTCTGAAACTATTTAGAACCAGAGACAGAATATAACTGAGGAACATGTTCTGAAACTATTTAGAACCAGAGACAGAATATAACTGAGGAACATGTTCTGAAACTATTTAGAACCAGAGACAGAATATAACTGAGGAACATGTTCTGAAACTATTTAGAACCAGAGACAGAATATAACTGAGGAACATGTTCTGAAACTATTTAGAACCAGAGACAGAATATAACTGAGGAACATGTTCTGAAACTGTTTAGAACCAGAGACAGAATATAACTGAGGAACATGTTCTGAAACTATTTAGAACCAGAGACAGAATATAACTGAGGAACATGTTCTGAAACTATTTAGAACCAGAGACAGAATATAACTGAGGAACATGTTCTGAAACTATTTAGAACCAGAGACAGAATATAACTGAGGAACATGTTCTGAAACTATTTAGAACCAGAGACAGAATATAACTGAGGAACATGTTCTGAAACTGTTTAGAACCAGAGACAGAATATAACTGAGGAACATGTTCTGAAACTATTTAGAACCAGAGACAGAATATAACTGAGGAACATGTTCTGAAACTATTTAGAACCAGAGACAGAATATAACTGAGGAACATGTTCTGAAACTATTTAGAACCAGAGACAGAATATAACTGAGGAACATGTTCCGAAACTATTTAGAACCAGAGACAGAATATAACTGAGGAAACATGTTCTGAAACTATTTAGAACCAGAGACAGAATATAACTGAGGAACATGTTCTGAAACTATTTAGAACCAGAGACAGAATATAACTGAGGAACATGTTCTGAAACTATTTAGAACCAGAGACAGAATATAACTGAGGAACATGTTCTGAAACTATTTAGAACCAGAGACAGAATATAACTGAGGAACATGTTCTGAAACTATTTAGAACCAGAGACAGAATATAACTGAGGAACATGTTCTGAAACTGTTTAGAACCAGAGACAGAATATAACTGAGGAACATGTTCTGAAACTATTTAGAACCAGAGACAGAATATAACTGAGGAACATGTTCTGAAACTATTTAGAACCAGAGACAGAATATAACTGAGGAACATGTTCTGAAACTATTTAGAACCAGAGACAGAATATAACTGAGGAACATGTTCTGAAACTATTTAGAACCAGAGACAGAATATAACTGAGGAACATGTTCTAAAACTATTTAGAACCAGAGACAGAATATAACTGAGGAACATGTTCTGAAACTGTTTAGAACCAGAGACAGAATGTAACTGAGGAACATGTTCTGAAACTATTTAGAACCAGAGACAGAATATAACTGAGGAACATGTTCTGAAACTATTTAGAACCAGAGACAGAATATAACTGAGGAACATGTTCTGAAACTATTTAGAACCAGAGACAGAATATAACTGAGGAACATGTTCTCAAACTATTTAGAACCAGAGACAGAATGTAACTGAGGAACATGTTCTGAAACTATTTAGAACCAGAGACAGAATATAACTGAGGAACATGTTCTGAAACTATTTAGAACCAGAGACAGAATATAACTGAGGAACATGTTCTGAAACTATTTAGAACCAGAGACAGAATATAACTGAGGAACATGTTCTCAAACTATTTAGAACCAGAGACAGAATATAACTGAGGAACATGTTCTCAAACTATTTAGAACCAGAGACAGAATATAACTGAGGAACATGTTCTGAAACTGTTTAGAACCAGAGACAGAATATAACTGAGGAACATGTTCTCAAACTATTTAGAACCAGAGACAGAATATAACTGAGGAACATGTTCTGAAACTATTTAGAACCAGAGACAGAATATAACTGAGGAACATGTTCTGAAACTGTTTAGAACCAGAGACAGAATATAACTGAGGAACATGTTCTGAAACTATTTAGAACCAGAGACAGAATATAACTGAGGAACATGTTCTGAAACTATTTAGAACCAGAGACAGAATATAACTGAGGGACATGTTCTCAAACTATTTAGAACCAGAGACAGAATATAACTGAGGAACATGTTCTGAAACTATTTAGAACCAGAGACAGAATATAACTGAGGAACATGTTCTGAAACTATTTAGAACCAGAGACAGAATATAACTGAGGAACATGTTCTGAAACTGTTTAGAACCAGAGACAGAATATAACTGAGGAACATGTTCTGAAACTATTTAGAACCAGAGACAGAATATAACTGAGGAACATGTTCTGAAACTATTTAGAACCAGAGACAGAATATAACTGAGGGACATGTTCTCAAACTATTTAGAACCAGAGACAGAATATAACTAAGGAACATGTTCTGAAACTATTTAGAACCAGAGACAGAATATAACTGAGGAACATGTTCTGAAACTATTTAGAACCAGAGACAGAATATAACTGAGGAACATGTTCTGAAACTATTTAGAACCAGAGACAGAATATAACTGAGGAACATGTTCTGAAACTATTTAGAACCAGAGACAGAATATAACTGAGGAACATGTTCTGAAACTATTTAGAACCAGAGACAGAATATAACTGAGGAACATGTTCTGAAACTATTTAGAACCAGA
>JAPTMU010000351.1:104596-129548 GCA_028583405.1 Pogonophryne albipinna | reverse complement strand
CTCCTCTGACCCCCCTGTGTACAGTCAGGGGGTCACACACACATCTGATGAGTAACATGTGAGGGTCTCCTCTGACCCCCCTGTGTACAGTCAGGGGGGTCAGAGGAGACCCAGGAGGCAGTGTGTAGTGTGTATAGTGTGCAGGGTCGGCGTCATGGGGGGGTCATTCGCGGGCCATGCCCCCCCCAAATTAGTCACTGTGCCCCCCCCAACGCAGGGTGGGCAAGCCTTGCCACTTTGCCGTTTTTTTTTTAATCATTTTAGTGAAAACGTTTCCACTAAAGTTTGTTTGTGTGAAATAAATCAGAAATAAAGAATAAAAATATGAAACACAGCCTGAGGTGTGCTCCTGCTGCTCTCTGATTGGTGTGTTGCTTGACCAATGACCCCCGACCTTTGTTTTGTTCTCATTACGTGGCTGTGTGTTGAGATGAAAGCCCAGTGGAGATCTGTTACACTGATCAGACAGTAAAGCCATCCAACATAATATGATATACAGTACAAGTACTTCTGGGTTTCATTCAGGCTCGGTGTGCGCGCGTGCGGTAACGTGGAATGTTGTTGTTAGCATCTGGTTAGCTAGCTATGCTAACGGATAAAAAGAGCTGTTTCTACACCAAGGTGGAGGAGAGTCCTCTCCGGTCAGACTGAGAGGCTCAGTGAGGACTCAGTTATCTCAGTGGGTCTCAAACGGTTTGGACACCATCTATGTAAACAAGTATTTGCGAGGAACACCTTTATATGATCAGGATAGTTATTAAAGAATAAGAGAATACATGAAAAACAGGTATGAAATACTTTAGGACAGTAAAACAAGAATACAGTTTGAAAGGGTGATGAGTTCCAGTTGTGTTTGATCTGGTGCTGAGAGGGATCCATAGATCTCTCATGTTGCTCTCTAAGTGCAGCAGATTATGCTTTAACTTCAATGAGGAGCATGCCCCGGACCCCCCTAGAGGAGGTGAGGACCACCCCCACCTAAAACATGTTCACATGGATGGGATACTAAATACATTTGCATACTTTCTGTATGGTGTCCTTATGTTCCTGTTGGGTGGTCGTGCCTCAGCCCCACACCCTGCAGTGTGTAGTGTGTGTGTAGTGTGTGTGTGTGTTGTGTGTGTGTAGTGTGTGTGTACCGCGGCCTCCTTGGTCTTGAACTCCTTCTCTCTCTGCATGCGGTACTGCTCGATCTCGGCCTGAGCTTCCTCCTTCGCCTGCTTCAGACGCCGGTTCTTACCTGCAGACAAACACCTGCTGTGTTACTATCATCATCATCATCATCATCATCATCATCACAAACACCTGCTGTGTTACTATCATCATCATCATCATCTTCATCATCATCATCACAAACACCTGCTGTGTTACTATCATCATCATCATCATCATCATCATCACAAACACCTGCTGTGTTACTATCATCATCATCATCATCATCATCATCACTAACACCTGCTGTGTTACTATCATCATCATCATCATCATCATCATCATCATCATCACAAACACCTGCTGTGTTACTATCATCATCATCATCATCATCATCATCATCACAAACACCTGCTGTGTTACTATCATCATCATCATCATCATCTTCATCATCACTAACACCTGCTGTGTTAGTGATGATGAAGATGATGATGAAGCCAGTATCCTCGAGATTGAGAAACGGCCCATCTTTAGAGGACTGGAGGTGTTCCTGTTATTCTGTCCACCCACTGATCCAATCAGATCACTCCTCTCTGAGTCACGTGACGCTCGGCTGTGACTCATTATGGAAACTAATATGATCCTCTTGTGAACACAGCCTGGTCACATGACCACTGTCAGCTGATTACAGTGAACTAATCACAGGCCGTTTCTCAATCTCGAGGAAACTGGCTTCCAAGTCAATATTTTAAGGATGCTACATCATCGAGTGCACATGTCGAGGCTGCACATGGGTAGACTTCGCGTCCTTAAAATCCCCACAATGCTTTGCACACAGACCAATTAAAAAAACCCTTGCGGAGAATGGCTGAACCGACGCAGCACACTTTGAAGAACGTGTCAAAATGTGTTCCTGAAAGTAAAGTTCAGAATTAGATAGACATCGTGAGGGATTTATTTTCGGTACAGTTTATGTTGAAACCGTCAGAGACAGTGACACTCTTGTTAGCCTGTTCCATTCTTCTTCGTTTTCCGAAGCCGTGGCTTGGAAGCATACTTGCTTCGTTTCTGAAGGAAGTGACTTGGAAGTACGCGACTACCAAGCCAGCATCCTCGAGATTGAGAAACGGCCAGAGTCTCACTCTGCAGTCAGCACGTGATTCACAATCCAACCCAAATAACTGAGGAGAAGTTAAAGAGGAAGTGATTCTGAAAATGTCGGTTTTATTCTGGTTCAATTCAAATGCTTGAAAGTGTTTCCCTGGCGGATCAGCAGGCTGTCTACGGCCTCTCTCTACCCGGGTGTCAGCCCCTCTCTACGGCCTCTCTCTACCCGGGTGTCAGCCCCTCTCTACGGCCTCTCTCTACCCGGGTGTCAGTCCCTCTCTACGGCCTCTCTCTACCCGGGTGTCAGCCCCTCTCTACGGCCTCTCTCTACCCGGGTGTCAGCCCCTCTCTACGGCCTCTCTCTACCCGGGTGTCAGCCCCTCTCTACGGCCTCTCTCTACCCGGGTGTCAGCCCCTCTCTACGGCCTCTCTCTACCCGGGTGTCAGCCCCTCTCTACGGCCTCTCTCTACCCGGGTGTCAGCCCCTCTCTACGGCCTCTCTCTACCCGGGTGTCAGCCCCTCTCTACGGCCTCTCTCTACCCGGGTGTCAGCCCCTCTCTACGGCCTCTCTCTACCCGGGTGTCAGCCCCTCTCTACGGCCCCTCTCTACCCGGGTGTCAGCCCCTCTCTACGGCCTCTCTCTACCCGGGCCTCAGCCCCTCTCTACGGCCTCTCTCTACCCGGGTGTCAGCCCCTCTCTACGGCCTCTCTCTACCCGGGTGTCAGCCCCTCTCTACGGCCTCTCTCTACCCGGGTGTCAGCCCCTCTCTACGGCCTCTCTCTACCCGGGTGTCAGTCCCTCTCTACGGCCTCTCTCTACCCGGGTGTCAGCCCCTCTCTACGGCCTCTCTCTACCCGGGTGTCAGCCCCTCTCTACGGCCCCTCTCTACCCGGGTGTCAGCCCCTCTCTACGGCCTCTCTCTACCCGGGCCTCAGCCCCTCTCTACGGCCTCTCTCTACCCGGGCCTCAGCCCCTCTCTACGGCCTCTCTACCCGGGCCTCAGCCCCTCTCTACGGCCTCTCTACCCGGGTGTCAGCCCCTCTCTACGGCCTCTCTACCCGTGTGTCAGCCCCTCTACGGCCTCTCTACCCTCTCTACCCGGTGTGTGTACTCACGCTTGCGGGCCTCGGCCACCTTCTCCCCGGGTCTAAGCCCCTCTCTCCCCGGTGTGTGTACTCACGCTTGCGGGCCTCGGCCACCTTCTCCGCGGCCCTCTCCCCGGGTCTAAGCCCCTCTCTCCCCGGTGTGTGTACTCACGCTTGCGGGCCTCGGCCACCTTCTCCGCGGCCCTCTCCCCGGGTCTAAGCCCCTCTCTCCCCGGTGTGTGTACTCACGCTTGCGGGCCTCGGCCACCTTCTCCGCGGCCCTCTCCCCGGGTCTAAGCCCCTCTCTCCCCGGTGTGTGTACTCACGCTTGCGGGCCTCGGTCACCTTCTCCGCGGCCCTCTCCCCGGGTCTAAGCCCCTCTCTCCCCGGTGTGTGTACTCACGCTTGCGGGCCTCGGCCACCTTCTCCGCGGCCCTCTCCCCGGGTCTAAGCCCCTCTCTCCCCGGTGTGTGTACTCACGCTTGCGGGCCTCGGCCACCTTCTCCGCGGCCCTCTTCTCGGCCTGCAGCAGCTGCTGGATCCCTTGAGACTGGCTGGCCATGGTTCTGGTTCTGAGAGGAGGATAAAGATGAGGTTCTGATGAAGGACGGAGGATCCTGTCTGACGGTCAGCTGATCACACGTCACGATGCAGAGCTGTCACGTGATTCCATCACGAGCTTCTTCTTCTTCGGTGGTTTTAAAGGCGCGTGCCGCCCCCTGCTGTTTGTATGTGTATATATATATATCATGGTTAAAAGACTCTTTAATAAGGTGTTTTAATAAAGTGATGATCTTACTTTGTGACCTGCTCTCAGTATTTAGCTGCTCATTATTTATCATTATCTCCTTTAGATTATTAATGTTTAACTTGATGACAGTTTTTATTTCTACAACAGTTTATTGTAATAATATTTAAATGTCTTGATGTTAAAGGGGGGGTAGGTAAGTTTGAGAAACCGGCTCGAGATACACTTTTTGTTATATTCCATGGAATGCTCTTAACATCCCGATAGCAATGTCGTCCTGTCTGTCAGCCTTCCATCTCGTGCACGCACAAATGTATCTCGTGCCCTCATTGGGCGTGCCGTCATTGGGCGTGCATTGCAGCAGTACTTCAATGACTCGCCAGCAACAGGCGGCCACTTTCACCATGGCAGAGTTAGGTTCAACATCCTCTACTGGTGGCAAAAGAAATAATGTAACGGAGCAAATTAGGAACAAAAACAAAGTGGAAACTTGGAGAATTCAAACCAGAGTCAATATCGGAGTTGCTTTTCAACGATGGCGACAACTGATGGAACACACCTATGGGGGTTATTCCCTATCTTTATTCAAGAGCGTGGTATTTAAATTTGAGAGCATACTTTATGTATTTATTTCCCTCAAACCCTGTCCTCGCACTCAAATAGTGCCTGCTTGCACTTTGCTCTGCTTCTGCTCAAACTGTACGCTTGCACTCAGATATATTGCTGCTTACGGATTTTTTCTGCTCTCAGATTTATTCTCTGCGCGCTCGAAACTTTTGTGCAACAATCCTGTCAAAATCCCTCAACCAATAGGAGGCCAGGTGTCCTTGCGGGTGCGTTCGTTTTACTTATTACAGCGTCCCGTAAGGGCGGTTACTCTTTGGTTTGTCTTTGGTGCGATGACAGGGTTTGAGTGAAGGAAATCAATAAAGTATGCTCTCAAATGTAAATACCACGCTCTTGAATAAAGATAGGGAATAACCCCCAGACACACCGAGCTGAAATCTGACGCCGTGGTCGCTCTTTTTCTCTTGGACAGGTCATTATCTGTTTTGTATGGTTTACAATTCCCCTGAACTATAGAGCCAACCTAAGTCATGTGCGCGTTCATGTGTGTTGGAGGAGGTGCTCTGTAAGGAAGTCTGAAGGAAGGGGCGGATTCTTTTCGGCTGTGTACTTTCACATTTTAGTGCACTCGAGCCGGTTTCTCAAACTTACCTACCCCCCCTTTAATGTAGTCGTTAAGCTGCTGCAGGAGCACCTGGAGATCAGAGCTTTAATTTAAGCTTTTATTAAAGAACAAACATACAAAATCTAAACTGGAACTTTATTTAAAAAATAAACAGGAAAAAAAACGAGATTTTATTCACTTTCAGACAAAAAATAAATCCTGACACCCCGATGACATCACTCTGACACCCCGATGACATCACTCTGACACCCCGATGACATCACTCTGACACCCCGATGACATCACTCTGACACCCCGATGACATCACTCTGACACCACTCGATGACACCACTCGATGACATCACTCTGACACCACTCGATGACATCACTCTGACACCACTCGATGACATCACTGACACCACTCGATGACATCACTCTGACATCACTCGGTCAGCCACAGTTTGAAGGTGCGGTCGTACGAACTCGTTGCGATCAGTTTGCCGTCTGGAGAAACGTCGACGCCCATCACCTGTTGATGAAAACACGTTAATGTCTGGACCAATCAGAGCGTCTGAACGGACCGGTCAGAGCACAGCGTCTCACCTTGCCCTCGTGTCCGGCGAGCGTCTTCAGAGGCGTCCAGCCGGGGTGAGACCACACCTTCGCTGTGTTGTCATAGGCTCCCGTCAACAGGAAGTGACCGTCTGTGGCTGTGGGCAAACAGGAAGTGAGGTCAGAGACACAAACTGATAAAAACCACAACATTATACAGAAACACAAAAATAAGTGATAAAAGTGAAACTTAATAAATTAAACATAATAAAGCTGATCAAGGTAATGAAGTGTGTTACGCTGAAAGCGCACGGCGGACACCAGGTTCTGGTGGGCGGGCACTGTGTAGAGGCACTTCCTGTTCCTCAGCTCCCACACCTTACAGGTGTTGTCTCCACTTCCTGTGGCCAGGTGATGCCTGAGAGGAAACACTGCATTACAGAGGGAACAACATCTCAAGGACCCTTCTCACTTCTCTTATTTCTCATTTCCTCGCTCCTCGGTCTCACCGGAATTTCATGTGTCTGCGCCATCTTGAGTAGCGTCCCAATGGCCTTATTTCTGCCGGAGGGGCGAGGAGCGAGGGGCGAGGAGTGAGGGCCGAGGGGCGAGGATCGAGGGCCGAGGGCCGAGGATCGAGGGCCGAGGGGCGAGGATCGAGGATCGAGGGGCGAGGATCGAGGGGCGAGGGGCGAGGAGCGAGGGGCGAGGATCGAGGGGCGAGGATCGAGGGGCGAGGATCGAGGGGCGAGGAGCGAGGGGCGAGGATCGAGGGGCGAGGGGCGAGGGCCGAGGGGCGAGGGGCGAGGATCGAGGGGCGAGGGGCGAGGATCGAGGGGCGAGGGGCGAGGATCGAGGGGCGAGGGGAGAGGGCCGAGGGGCGAGGATCGAGGGGCGAGGGGCGAGGATCGAGGGGCGAGGAGCGAGGGCCGAGGGGCGAGGATCGAGGGGCGAGGATCGAGGGGCGAGGATCGAGGGGCGAGGGGCGAGGGCCGAGGATCGAGGGGCGAGGATCGAGGAGCGAGGGCCGAGGGGCGAGGAGCGAGGGGCGAGGGCCGAGGATCGAGGGGCGAGGGCCGAGGATCGAGGGGCGAGGGCCGAGGGGCGAGGATCGAGGGGCGAGGGCCGAGGGGCGAGGATCGAGGGGCGAGGATCGAGGGGCGAGGGGCGAGGGCCGAGGGGCGAGGTCCGAGGATCGAGGATCGAGGGGCGAGGATCGAGGGGCGAGGGGCGAGGAGCGAGGAGCGAGGGGCGAGGGCCGAGGATCGAGGGGCGAGGATCGAGGGCCGAGGATCGAGGGGCGAGGATCGAGGAGCGAGGGGCGAGGATCGAGGGGCGAGGGCCGAGGGGCGAGGGGCGAGGATCGAGGGGCGAGGGGCGAGGGCCGAGGGGCGAGGATCGAGGGGCGAGGGGCGAGGATCGAGGGGCGAGGATCGAGGGGCGAGGGGCGAGGAGCGAGGGGCGAGGATCGAGGGGCGAGGATCGAGGGGCGAGGGGCGAGGGGCGAGGATCGAGGGGCGAGGAGCGAGGAGCGAGGATCGAGGAGCGAGGATCGAGGGGCGAGGATCGAGGGGCGAGGGGCGAGGATCGAGGGGCGAGGATCGAGGGGCGAGGGGCGAGGATCGAGGGGCGAGGATCGAGGGGCGAGGAGCGAGGGCCGAGGGGCGAGGATCGAGGGGCGAGGGGCGAGGATCGAGGGGCGAGGGGCGAGGATCGAGGGGCGAGGGGCGAGGATCGAGGGGCGAGGGGCGAGGATCGAGGGGCGAGGAGCGAGGGCCGAGGGGCGAGGAGCGAGGGCCGAGGGGCGAGGATCGAGGGGCGAGGGGCGAGGATCGAGGGGCGAGGATCGAGGGCCGAGGGGCGAGGGGCGAGGGGCGAGGAGCGAGGGGCGAGGGCCGAGGATCGAGGGGCGAGGATCGAGGAGCGAGGGCCGAGGATCGAGGGGCGAGGATCGAGGGGCGAGGGGCGAGGAGCGAGGGGCGAGGATCGAGGGGCGAGGGCCGAGGATCGAGGGGCGAGGGCCGAGGGGCGAGGATCGAGGGGCGAGGGCCGAGGGGCGAGGATCGAGGGGCGAGGATCGAGGGGCGAGGATCGAGGGGCGAGGGCCGAGGGGCGAGGAGCGAGGGGAGAGGATCGAGGGGCGAGGGGCGAGGATCGAGGGGCGAGGGGCGAGGAGCGAGGGGCCCTCTCCCCTCGCTCCTCGCCCCTCGCCCCTCGATCCTCTCCCCTCGCTCCTCGCCCCTCGCCCCTCGATCCTCTCCCCTCGCTCCTCGCCCCTCGCCCCTCGGCCCTCGCCCCTCACTCCTCGCCCCTCGCTCCTCGCTCCTCGCCCCTCGCCCCTCGCCCCTCGCTCCTCGCTCCTCGCCCCTCCGGCAGAAATAAGGCCATTGGGACGCTACTCAAGATGGCGCAGACACATGAAATTCCGGTGAGACCGAGGAGCGAGGAAATGAGAAATAAGAGAAGTTAGGGAAAGGACGCAAGTGAGGGACGCAAGGAATCCATTTAACCCAAGTGAGAAGGACCCAAGCACATTCAGATTATTCATCTCAGGGATCTCTGAAGCTGCTCTGTGATTGGCTGTGTGTACAGTGAGCTGCTCTGTGATTGGCTGTGTGTACAGTGAGCTGCTCTGTGACTGGCTGTGTGTACAGTGAGCTGCTCTGTGACTGGCTGTGTGTACAGTGAGCTGCTCTGTGACTGGCTGTGTGTACAGTGAGCTGCTCTGTGATTGGCTGTGTGTACAGTGAGCTGCTCTGTGACTGGCTGTGTGTACAGTGAGCTGCTCTGTGACTGGCTGTGTGTACAGTGAGCTGCTCTGTGACTGGCTGTGTGTAGAGTGAGCTGCTCTGTGATTGGCTGTGTGTACAGTGAGCTGCTCTGTGACTGGCTGTGTGTACAGTGAGCTGCTCTGTGACTGGCTGTGTGTAGAGTGAGCTGCTCTGTGATTGGCTGTGTGTACAGTGAGCTGCTCTGTGACTGGCTGTGTGTACAGTGAGCTGCTCTGTGATTGGCTGTGTGTATAGTGAGCTGCTCTGTGACTGGCTGTGTGTACAGTGAGCTGCTCTGTGACTGGCTGTGTGTAGAGTGAGCTGCTCTGTGATTGGCTGTGTGTACAGTGAGCTGCTCTGTGACTGGCTGTGTGTACAGTGAGCTGCTCTGTGACTGGCTGTGTGTAGAGTGAGCTGCTCTGTGATTGGCTGTGTGTACAGTGAGCTGCTCTGTGACTGGCTGTGTGTACAGTGAGCTGCTCTGTGATTGGCTGTGTGTACAGTGAGCTGCTCTGTGACTGGCTGTGTGTACAGTGAGCTGCTCTGTGATTGGCTGTGTGTACAGTGAGCTGCTCTGTGACTGGCTGTGTGTACAGTGAGCTGCTCTGTGACTGGCTGTGTGTACAGTGAGCTGCTCTGTGACTGGCTGTGTGTAGAGTGAGCTGCTCTGTGATTGGCTGTGTGTACAGTGAGCTGCTCTGTGACTGGCTGTGTGTACAGTGAGCTGCTCTGTGACTGGCTGTGTGTAGAGTGAGCTGCTCTGTGATTGGCTGTGTGTACAGTGAGCTGCTCTGTGACTGGCTGTGTGTACAGTGAGCTGCTCTGTGATTGGCTGTGTGTATAGTGAGCTGCTCTGTGACTGGCTGTGTGTACAGTGAGCTGCTCTGTGACTGGCTGTGTGTACAGTGAGCTGCTCTGTGACTGGCTGTGTGTACAGTGAGCTGCTCTGTGACTGGCTGTGTGTACAGTGAGCTGCTCTGTGACTGGCTGTGTGTATAGTGAGCTGCTCTGTGACTGGCTGTGTGTACAGTGAGCTGCTCTGTGACTGGCTGTGTGTACAGTGAGCTGCTCTGTGACTGGCTGTGTGTACAGTGAGCTGCTCTGTGATTGGCTGTGTGTACAGTGAGCTGCTCTGTGACTGGCTGTGTGTACAGTGAGCTGCTCTGTGACTGGCTGTGTGTACAGTGAGCTGCTCTGTGACTGGCTGTGTGTATAGTGAGCTGCTCTGTGATTGGCTGTGTGTACAGTGAGCTGCTCTGTGACTGACTGACCCGTTGGGAGAGAAGTGTAGAGAGTAGATCTCCTTCAGGTGTCCCTCCAGGAACATCACACAGCGTCCGGTCCGGAGATCCCACACCCTGCCGAACGAATCCAGCCCTCTGATTGGACGAGAGGCAGACAGAGAGGTGATTGGTCCACAGAGAGAGAGGGGAACATTAGAGTGATTCTGTCAGCACGATTGACTTTATATTAAATATATATAAACATATCTGTAAGTTATTAATATGTAGTGTTTGCATTAACATATACACTATATGTTTATATATTTAATACAAAGTAAATCGTGCTTGCATTAACTTATTATATTAACATATAATAAGTTAATGCAAGCACGACATTAATAACTTACAGATAGATAGATAGATAGTAGTGTTCAGTACCCGGTGGCAGCCAATGAGCCGTCGGGGTGGAAGCCGATGTCATGGACTCCTTTGCTGTGACCCTCCTGATGAAGAATCTCCTCCTGAACTTCAAGATCCCACAGACGCCACGACTTATCATAGCTACACACACACACACACACACACACACACACACACACACACACACACACACACACACACACACACACACACACACACACACACACACACACACACACACACACACACACACACACACACACACACACACACACACACACACACACACACACACACACACAGGTTATTAGGACTTCACACAGGTCATGTATATATAAAACATACCTGTGTGTGTGTGTGTGACTGTGTGTGTGACTGTGTGTGTGACTGTGTGTGTGTGTGACTGTGTGTGACTGTGTGTGTGACTGTGTGTGTGACTGTGTGTGTGTGTGACTGTGTGTGTGACTGTGTGTGTGACTGTGTGTGTGTGTGACTGTGTGTGTGACTGTGTGTGTGTTACCTGGATGTTCCCAGGAATCTCCCTGATGGATGCCAGGAGACTCGAGATACTCTCTCACTGTGACCCTCTATATCAGCTACTGGTTCATCACTAGAGACAGGTGAGAGACAGACAGGTGAGAGACAGACAGGAGAGAGACAGACAGGAGAGAGACAGACAGGAGAGAGACAGACAGGAGAGAGACGGACAGGAGAGAGAGGTTAGAGTCAGGTGAGAGACAGACAGGAGAGAGACGGACAGGAGAGAGACAGACAGGAGAGAGACAGACAGGAGAGAGACGGACAGGAGAGAGAGGTTAGAGTCAGGTGAGAGACAGACAGGAGAGAGACAGACAGGAGAGAGACGGACAGGAGAGAGAGGTTAGAGTCAGGTGAGAGACAGACAGGAGAGAGACAGACAGGAGAGAGACGGACAGGAGAGAGAGGTTAGAGTCAGGTGAGAGACAGACAGGAGAGAGACAGACAGGAGAGAGACGGACAGGAGAGAGAGGTTAGAGTCAGGTGAGAGACAGACAGGAGAGAGACAGACAGGTGAGAGACAGACAGGAGAGAGACGGACAGGAGAGAGACAGACAGGAGAGAGACAGACAGGAGAGAGACGGACAGGAGAGAGAGGTTAGAGTCAGGTGAGAGACAGACAGGAGAGAGACAGACAGGTGAGAGACAGACAGGAGAGAGACAGACAGGAGAGAGACGGACAGGAGAGAGAGGTTAGAGTCAGGTGAGAGACAGACAGGAGAGAGACAGACAGGAGAGAGACGGACAGGAGAGAGAGGTTAGAGTCAGGTGAGAGACAGACAGGAGAGAGACAGACAGGTGAGAGACAGACAGGAGAGAGACGGACAGGAGAGAGACAGACAGGAGAGAGACAGACAGGAGAGAGACGGACAGGAGAGAGAGGTTAGAGTCAGGTGAGAGACAGACAGGAGAGAGACAGACAGGTGAGAGACAGACAGGAGAGAGACAGACAGGAGAGAGACGGACAGGAGAGAGAGGTTAGAGTCAGGTGAGAGACAGACAGGAGAGAGACAGACAGGAGAGAGACAGACAGGAGAGAGACGGACAGGAGAGAGAGGTTAGAGTCAGGTGAGAGACAGACAGGAGAGAGACAGACAGGAGAGAGACGGACAGGAGAGAGAGGTTAGAGTCAGGTGAGAGACAGACAGGAGAGAGACAGACAGGAGAGAGACGGACAGGAGAGAGAGGTTAGAGTCAGGTGAGAGACAGACAGGAGAGAGACAGACAGGAGAGAGACAGACAGGTGAGAGACGGACAGGAGAGAGACAGACAGGAGAGAGACGGACAGGAGAGAGACGGACAGGAGAGAGACGGACAGGAGAGAGAGGTTAGAGTCAGGTGAGAGACAGACAGGAGAGAGACAGACAGGAGAGAGACAGACAGGAGAGAGACGGACAGGAGAGAGACAGACAGGTGAGAGACGGACAGGAGAGAGACGGACAGGAGAGAGACAGACAGGAGAGAGACAGACAGGAGAGAGACGGACAGGTGAGAGACAGACAGGAGAGAGACGGACAGGAGAGAGACGGACAGGAGAGAGACGGACAGGAGAGAGAGGTTAGAGTCAGGTGAGAGACAGACAGGAGAGAGACAGACAGGAGAGAGACGGACAGGAGAGAGAGGTTAGAGTCAGGTGAGAGACAGACAGGAGAGAGACAGACAGGAGAGAGAGGTTAGAATCAGGTGAGAGACAGACAGGAGAGAGACAGACAGGAGAGAGACAGACAGGAGAGAGACAGACAGGAGAGAGACAGACAGGAGAGAGAGGTTAGAGTCAGGTGAGAGACAGACAGGAGAGAGACAGTCAGGAGAGAGACAGACAGGAGAGAGACAGACAGGTGAGAGACAGACAGGTGAGAGACAGACAGGAGAGAGACAGACAGGAGAGAGAGGTTAGAGTCAGGTGAGAGACAGACAGGAGAGAGACAGACAGGAGAGAGACAGACAGGTGAGAGACAGACAGGTGCTTAATGCGGGGCATAATGACAGGAGCCGGGGCTTAAGGGGCGCATGCTCTGTGAGCGCACATACGCGTTCTTCTGCTCTGACAGCTAGGCATGCTGGGTAATCTGTGACGTTTCACTCTCAAAAGTTGGGCCATTTTGTCCTCATGCACCAATGAGCAGCTCTCATAGGAAAGACCCCGCCTCCTCCCCCTCGTCTCAATAGGCTTGTTCGAGACGAGTAAACCCTCTCCCAAAGAAACCCACTCTCAACCCGTCTGATGTTATGAACTACAGGCCTGTCTCTCTCCTCCCGTTCCTGTCTAAAACACTTGAACGCGCTGTCTTTAAACAACTCTCCTGTTATCTCCATCAGAACAACCTTCTGGATCCGCACCAGTCTGGTTTCAAGGCAGGTCACTCCACAGAAACTGCCCTCCTTGCTGTCACTGAGGAACTGCACACTGCTAAAGCAGCATCCCTCTCCTCTGTCATCATCCTGTTGGACCTGTCTGCTGCATTCGACAAGGTGAACCATCAGATCCTCCTTCGCACTCTCCAAGAACTTGGAGTTTCAGGCTCTGCACTTTCCCTCCTCACCTCATACCTCAAAGACCGCACCTACAGGGTAACTTGGAGAGGGTCCGAGTCCGACCCTTGTCAATTAACTATAGGGGTCCCTCAGGGCTCTGTTCTTGGTCCCCTCCTCTTCTCCTTGTACACAAACTCGCTCGGATCAGTCATTAGCCCGCATGGTTTTTCATACCACTGCTACGCTGACGACACCCAATGAATTCTGTCCTTTCCCCGCTCAGAGACCCAGGTCGTCACACGCATCTCTGCTTGTCTAGCTGACATCTCTCAGTGGATGTCTGCTCATCACCTCAAGCTCAACCTTGACAAGACTGAACTGCTTTGCCTTCCGGGAAAAGATTGTCCCACTCTTGACCTAACAATCAACATCGGCACCTCTGTTGTTTCCCCGACTCAGACTGCAAGGAATCTGGGTGTGACCCTAGATAACAACCTGTCCTTCACTGCAAACATCGCTGCTACAACCCGCTGCTGCAGATACACGCTTTACAACATCAGGAGGATACGTCCCCAGCTGACCCAGAAAGCCACGCAGGTTCTGGTCCAGGCTCTCGTCACCTCACGCCTAGACTACTGCAACTCCCTCCTGACTGGTCTACCTGCATGTGCCATCCGACCTCTGCAGCTCATCCAGAATGCAGCGGCTCGTCTGGTCTTCAACCTTCCTAAATGTTCCCACTCCGCTCCTCCGCTCCCTCCACTGGCTTCCAGTAACTGCTAGAATCCACTTCAAGACAATGGTACTTGCGTACCATGCTGCGAATGGATCTGGCCCTTCCTACATCCAGGACATGGTTAAACCGTACACCCCAGCACGTGCACTCCGCTCTGCATCAGCCAAACGACTCGCTGCACCCTCGCTGCGAGGGGACCCAAGTTCCCATCAGCAAAAACACGTGGGTTTGCTATCCTGGCTCCAAGATGGTGGAATGAGCTCCCATTGACATCAGGACAGCAGAAAGCTTACACACCTTCCAGACTGAAAACTCATCTCTTTCGACTCCACTTCGAGCAATAGAACTATTAACAAAGCACTTATATACTAATAAAGGACTGGCTTACCTAAAGCCAGTTGAGTAGCACTTGAAATGTTTGGCTCTATGAAACCTGATGTACTTTATGATTCTGTTTTCTTCAAGGTTGTGTCTTCCTGGTCGAACGCACTTATTGTAAGTCGCTTTGGCTAAAAGCGTCAGCTAAATGCAATGTAACGAGCGAGACCTGCGTAATTGCGATCAATGTCTTGCTCGTGTGTTGCATGATGGTTAGTCATTTTGTCCGACTTGCTCTGGAGGCTCGCCCACATGAGACGTTGAAATCTCGCGGGACAAAGATGCCGCAGCCTTGAGAGCAAGGCGCGGCGAGGCGGCGCAGTTCCTCTCCACGGGCTGCGGAAGCGAAATGCTTGATGGGAAACGACTCGCTGGTATCTCCAGCTGAGCGCTCATTGGTGGGTTTTACCCCGTGCTGCTGATGAAGCTCTCCCATTGGCTCGGCTAAAGTTTGTTGTCGTTTTGTGTCAGTTTTACGTCGCCACATCCATTCACATTTCTCATCATTGAGCCGCAGCTCGTCTCAAACAAGCCTAATGACTCCTCCACCCTCGTTTCCTTGGCCCCTCACCCCCTCCCACCTTGTCTCCTTGACCCCTCGGCTCCTCCCCCCTCATCTCCTTGACTCCTCCCCCTACCTCTCGAGGTTCCACAGCTTCACGGAGCCGTCTCCGGCACATGATGCTAAGCTGACGTCTGATTGGTCGAGAGAGACTCCGGCCTGTGGGCGGAACACGATGGCCCCCACGTTGGTGTTGTGTCCTTCAGCCAATCAGAGAGCAGAGAGGGGCGGAGTCAGAGCAGTAACAGCTTTATATAGAAAGGTGGTGATATTTAAGTACAGAGTAAATAACTATAGATACACATGTATATGAATATATGAATATATAATGTACCTCTGAGCGTTCTCAGCAGGCTGCAGTCGGGGACGGACCACAGCTTACACAGACCGCTCCTGTGGGTTAGCATGTTAGCATTAGCTTAATCACAACATGTGTATTCAAGGATTAGCTTCTGTCATGCTAAATATGTGCTAAAGTGGGCGGGGCTTGGTACCAGGAAGCTGTAGCGAGCATCTTGGAGTCGGGGCTGAAATGGCAGAAGCTGATTGGACGATCGTCTCCGATCTGACTGCAGAAGTTATTGAGATTCTGCGGAAGAAGAAGAAGTTAGAGATATGATATATGTAATGTGATATATGTTATATTTAATGTTATATATGTAATGTTATATATGATATAATGTGTATAACTCTCACCCTCAGGCTCTTCTGCTGCTCTTGTTGTTTTATCGCTCTCGTCGCCTCGGCAACGTCCTTCTGAACGCGAGCCTCCTCCAGACGCCTCATCGCCCTGTGGACCAATCAGAGCAGGTGAGCCACAGCTAATCAGAGCAGAGCAGGTGAGCCACAGCCAATCAGAGCAGAGCAGGTGAGCCAGAGCTAATCAGAGCAGAGCAGGTGAGCCAAAGCCAATCAGAGTCCTCCCATACTAGAGGCACTTAGTTACAATCACACACACACAGCCTCCCTCCCTGTGATTGGTCGCTGACTCACCGTGGCAGAGAGTATTTGGCCAACCAGAGGCGAGCGTCTTTCAGGGAGGCGGAGCCTTCGTGGTACCAGGTCTGCTGGCACTGTGATTGGTCAGAATCACAGGACATGTTATTAATTTATTGCAAAAAACTTCATCAAATCTCTACCGGACATGTTGTTGTTGTTGTTTACCTCGTCCTGGCTCTTCTTGCCCCTCTCCTCCTCTCTCCTGGATTTCTTCAGAGCGTCCGGACCGACCACCGAGAGGACTCCCCTCAATCTGAAAATAGATTTATTTTATATTTCATTCGAGTGCTATTGTTCATGTCTGCCTGTTTAAATAAAGGTTCTTCCCACCTCTCCCTGCGGTCAGCTGGTCCCTCTCCGAACAATACGATTGGCTCTCCCAGCGCTCGGAGCCCCGCCTTCACCTCTGAGTCATCAGTAGAGACGGTGATCTGCCTCGCCCTGCGTCGCCTCTCGAAGGCAGCGAGTGCGTCGTTCTGATGCTCGCTGACACGCTCCTCCATCTCCAGGTACTCGCCTGCAAGGCATCATGGGAAACGTAGTTCACTCACAAGACATCATGGGAAACGTAGTTCACTCACAAGACATCATGGGAAACGTAGTTCACTCACAAGGAGATGTTGATGTTTACAGATGTATAATGTTGTTGTTGTTTACCTGAGGAGATGTTGATGTTCCCAGCCTTGATGCCAGCCTTAAGGGCGTCTCTCCCTCGCTCGCCCCCCAGCCTCTCCCTCTCTCTCTCCTCCAGGCTGCCATAATAAACTCGACTCCTCTTCGTCACCGGAACATCGTCATCGTCAGACATCTTCACACCGCCGGGGCTGCTGGGAAAACTGCAGAACAACATGAAGACGAACATTAGAAGATATTCAAACGGAAAATAAACATTAAGAATCAGAGCGGGTCACCTGACAGGTAAACAGGTGTAATCAATACTGTTCTGCAGTAATCTGATTACAGTCTCTCAGAACCAATCATCTCCGTGAGAGCAGAGCGGCTCAGGTAAAGCTCAGTGCCCTGTACTACGAAGCCAGTCCAACAGACCCAGAGGCCTGTACTACGAAGCCAGTCCAACAGACCCAGAGGCCTGTACTACGAAGCCAGTCCAACAGACCCAGAGGCCTGTACTACGAAGCCAGTCCAACAGACCCAGAGGCCTGTACTACGAAGCCAGTCCAACAGACCCAGAGGCCTGTACTACGAAGCCAGTCCAACAGACCCAGAGGCCTGTACTCTGAAGCCTTTCCTACGAAGCCAGTCCAACAGACCCAGAGGCCTGTACTCTGAAGCCAGTCCAACAGACCCAGAGGCCTGTACTCTGAAGCCAGTCCAACAGACCCAGAGGCCTGTACTACGAAGCTAGTCCAACAGACCCAGAGGCCTGTACTACGAAGCCAGTCCAACAGACCCAGAGGCCTGTACTACGAAGCCAGTCCAACAGACCCAGAGGCCTGTACTACGAAGCCAGTCCAACAGACCCAGAGGCCTGTACTACGAAGCCAGTCCAACAGACCCAGAGGCCTGTACTACGAAGCCAGTCCAACAGACCCAGAGGCCTGTACTACGAAGCCAGTCCAACAGACCCAGAGGCCTGTACTACGAAGCCAGTCCAACAGACCCATAGGCCTGTACTCCGAAGCCAGTCCAACAGACCCAGAGGCCTGTACTCTGAAGCCAGTCCAACAGACCCAGAGGCCTGTACTCCGAAGCCAGTCCAACAGACCCAGAGGCCTGTACACTGAAGCCAGTCCAACAGACCCAGAGGCCTGTACTACGAAGCCAGTCCAACAGACCCAGAGGCCTGTACTACGAAGCCAGTCCAACAGACCCAGAGGCCTGTACTCTGAAGCCAGTCCAACAGACCCAGAGGCCTGTACTCTGAAGCCAGTCCAACAGACCCAGAGGCCTGTACTACGAACCCAGTCCAACAGACCCAGAGGCCTGTACTCTGAAGCCAGTCCAACAGACCCAGAGGCCTGTACTCTGAAGCCAGTCCAACAGACCCAGAGGCCTGTACTCTGAAGCCAGTCCAACAGACCCAGAGGCCTGTACTACGAACCCAGTCCAACAGACCCAGAGGCCTGTACTCTGAAGCCAGTCCAACAGACCCAGAGGCCTGTACTCTGAAGCCAGTCCAACAGACCCAGAGGCCTGTACTACGAAGCCTTTCCTACAAAGCCAGTCCAACAGACCCAGAGGCCTGTACTCTGAAGCTAGTCCAACAGACCCAGAGGCCTGTACTCTGAAGCCAGTCCAACAGACCCAGAGGCCTGTACTACGAAGCCTTTCCTACGAAGCCAGTCCAACAGACCCAGAGGCCTGTACTCTGAAGCCAGTCCAACAGACCCAGAGGCCTGTACTCTGAAGCCAGTCCAACAGACCCAGAGGCCTGTACTACGAAGCCAGTCCAACAGACCCAGAGGCCTGTACTACGAAGCCAGTCCAACAGACCCAGAGGCCTGTACTCTGAAGCCTTTCCGACAGACCCAGAGGCCTGTACTCTGAAGCCTTTCCTACGAAGCCAGTCCAACAGACCCAGAGGCCTGTACTCTGAAGCCAGTCCAACAGACCCAGAGGTCTGTACTCTGAAGCCAGTCCAACAGACCCAGAGGCCTGTACTCTGAAGCCTTTCCTACGAAGCCAGTCCAACAGACCCAGAGGCCTGTACTCTGAAGCCAGTCCAACAGACCCAGAGGTCTGTACTCTGAAGCCAGTCCAACAGACCCAGAGGTCTGTACTCTGAAGCCAGTCCAACAGACCCAGAGGCCTGTACTATGAAGCCAGTCCAACAGACCCAGAGGCCTGTACTACGAAGTCAGTCCAACAGACCCAGAGGCCTGTACTACGAAGCCAGTCCAACAGACCCAGAGGCCTGTACTCTGAAGCCAGTCCAACAGACCCAGAGGCCTGTACTCTGAACACACTCTGTGTGTGTGTGTCGGACAGACACACACACACCGAACACACCGAGCTGAGCAGAGCACCCACACACACACATCATGCGCCTTGGTGACCGGACATCTCCTTCATAAAACTAATAAAAGGGGGAGTAATCGGGCAGTTTGAGTGTGTAGAGATGTGTGTAGAGATGTGTGTAGAGGTGTGTGTAGAGATGTGTGTAGAGGTGTGTGTAGAGGTGTGTGTAGAGGTGTGTGTAGAGGTGTGTGTAGAGTAGTGTTAATTTCGTCAGCTATTTTTTAATTTAGTTTTAGTCTTAGTCCTGTGTTAAATTTCCTTTTTAGTTTTAGTCATATTTAGTCACCTTCATCCTGTTTTTATTTAGTCAAGTTTTAGTCGACTAAAAGTCTGAGCATTTTAGTCTTATTTTAGTCAAAGAAAACTGTTGAGTCTTTTTTAGTCATCAGATTATATAGAACATTTCAGTCAAACTGGTCGAGCCAAAACCAATAATTTGTCATTTTAGTCAAACTTATTTCACAATAAGATTATCTTGTCCTTATTTGATGAAACACAGGTTGAATGATTGAGCAGCTTTGCAGAGAGTATCTGGTTTGTGGTGTTTTTACCTGTGTTATGGCCACATTGCTTCCCTTCCGATGAAACAATGCATTCGCTTTTTTTCTCCGCCTCATTGTAGCGAAAATGGGCCCAAATATCACATCGTTTCTTTCTCCCAAGCAGTGGTGGCTTTAGACTTTTTCGTTGTCAGTCATTTTGACGGACAGGATCGTAACATTTCGTCATAATCCATTATTACCCGTCGAGTGCACAATTTATCACTCACTCGCGCTGACGGGGGGGGGGGGGGGGTATTCGGTTAACGCGAGTGCGACCACTGCTCCCAAGCCCTGTTGGTGCCATTTCATTTTCTGTTAAATAAGGTGAGTTAGACCATGAGTTAGACCACGAGTTAGACCACGAGTTAGACCACGAGTTAGACCACGAGTTAGACCACGAGTTAGACCACGAGTTAGACCCGAGTCTTCCTGACAGTTCATATTCTGCCGCTGCCCGGTGTAATTCAAATGTACCGACGCGCGCAGCACAGACACACAGCTGCTGCCCAGCCGCAGCACAGACACACAGCTGCTGCCCAGCCGCAGCACAGACACACAGCTGCTGCCCAGCCGCAGCACAGACACACAGCTGCTGCCCAGCCGCAGCACAGACACACAGCTGCTGCCCAGCCGCAGCACAGACACACAGCTGCTGCCCAGCCGCAGCACAGACACACAGCTGCTGCCCAGCCGCAGCACAGACACTCAGCTGCTGCCCAGCCGCAGCACAGACTCACAGCTGCTGCCCAGCCGCAGCACAGACACACAGCTGCTGCCCAGCTGCAGCACAGACACACAGCTGCTGCCCAGCCGCAGCACAGACACTCAGCTGCTGCCCAGCTGCAGCACAGACACACAGCTGCTGCCCAGCTGCAGCACAGACTCACAGCTGCTGCCCAGCCGCAGCACAGACACACAGCTGCTGCCCAGCTGCAGCACAGACACACAGCTGCTGCCCAGCCGCAGCACAGACACTCAGCTGCTGCCCAGCCGCACCACAGACACACAGCTGCTGCCCTGCCGCAGCACCGGAAATGGAACTGCTGGGAGAAAAACTGACTATCAGAGATGTAACGTTATCTTTGATAATATTTCGTCTCCTCATTTTTCGTCAACGAAAGTAAAGAGATTTTGGCATAGTTTTTATTTAGTAAACTACATTTTCGTCTCGTCACTTGCAACGATATTGCATGATGATTTTGTTACAGTTATTGTTTACTGCAGTCGGTGCCGTCTCGTCATCGTCTCGTTTTCGTCATGGAAAAAAAGGTCGTTGACGAACATATTTCGTCATAGTTTTAGTCAACGAAATTAACACTAGTGTAGAGGTGTGTGCAGAGGTGTGTGTAGAGGTGTGTGTAGAGGTGTGTATAGAGGTGTGTGTAGAGGTGTGTGTAGAGGTGTGTGCAGAGGTGTGTGCAGAGGTGTGTGCAGAGGTGTGTGTAGAGGTGTGTGTAGAGGTGTGTGCAGAGGTGTGTGCAGAGATGTGTGTAGAGGTGTGTGTAGAGGTGTGTGCAGAGGTGTGTGCAGAGGTGTGTGCAGAGGTGTGTGCAGAGGTGTGTGCAGAGGTGTGTGCCGAGGTGTGTGTAGAGATGTGTGCAGAGGTGTGTGCAGAGGTGTGTGCAGAGGTGTGTGTCGAGGTGTGTGCAGAGGTGTGTGCAGAGGTGTGTGCAGAGGTGTGTGCAGAGGTGTGTGCAGAGGTGTGTGTAGAGGTGTGTGTAGAGGTGTGTGCAGAGGTGTGTGTAGAGGTGTGTGTAGAGGTGTGTGTAGAGGTGTGTGCCGAGGTGTGTGCAGAGGTGTGTGTAGAGGTGTGTGTAGAGGTGTGTGCAGAGGTGTGTGTAGAGGTGTGTGTAGAGGTGTGTGCAGAGGTGTGTGCAGAGGTGTGTGTAGAGGTGTGTGTAGAGGTGTGTGCAGAGGTGTGTGCAGAGGTGTGTGTAGAGGTGTGTGTCGAGGTGTGTGTCGAGGTGTGTGCAGCTGTGGCAGCAGATACCGTGAGCCCCGGACATGAATCCATCGATCAAGGCAGACGGGTTTACTTGATTTTTTCTAGGGCTGCACGATATTGAAAAAAAGTGACGTTGCGGTTGTTTTTCCCTGCGATATATATTGCGTTTTGTTTAACTATATTTAACCGGATGAAGGATTTGTCCTCCTGTGCCTCGCTCAGTTTCACCGGTGTTTTGATGGTCTGCAAACCAGCGGGGCGGGGCCTGCTGGGATCTGATCAAGAATGATTGTGATTGGTGGTTGGCTGTGCATGCAGAGCCGGCCTGTCACTCATGCGGCTTTCACACCAGCGCTTTTCCCTTTCTAGCTCCGAGCGGGAGCTTTTCTGGTTCAGCTCCGGTTTCCCTTTTCTGCTCCCGCTCTGTTCACACCGCCCAGAGCCCGACTGGTGCTGCCGCTGCTGCGTCATGACGTCACCGTTTACATCGCTGATTTGCTCCCCAACGGCATTACGGCGCTCACAACAACAACAACAACAACAACAACAACGGGGAACTGCGTCGGGTCGATGATCGTGTTGCTTTTAATCACACGAAGCCAGATTAAATTAAATAACGACTTCTCCAACCGTATGCTTTTCTCCAGAGTGCCGTGGTTCATTGTTTATTGATGTGTTTCTGCAGCATTTACCGACCGCTGCAGTGTTGGCTGCTCTTCCACGGGAGTTTATTCTCCCGTTAGCTCCCGGTTAGCTCACACTGCAGCGGCCGCTCTAAAGTATTCACTGTCCGACTCACACAAGCAGCTGATACATATCCCCAGTTCCCCTTAAGTGAATGTGTGTCAGTCTGAATTGACGCTGTTTGGCATCACAACGCTGTTATGAAAGTTTCTCTGGTATAAAATGGGTGATGTTAGCATAGCAACCGAAGCTAAACTGACTACTTGCTATTGCTATCCTATTGTGGCATAAACCGTTTTCTACAGGCACATTTTACCGGCGTATTTTTATTATGATTCTACTTGTGATAGTCGGACACGACAACCTGTGCAGCCCATGTATTGATTCCATCCGATAGCTGCTATAATACAAAACGTCTGCCTCTCTCCACAATGATCAATAACAGTGAACGGATGGTCAAAGTAAGGTACAAATAAACAGAACCACACGAAGCCTGGTTAGTGTTGCCTGACTTTATAAAGTGTGTTTATAAGCACTACTGCTTGTAGGCAGGCAGGACAGTCGACCCATGTTCAGGGGAGGTGGGTTTAGTTTCCTGCACGCCTCGACGTAAGAGAGACGTAAGCGACGCCACCTCTTAGCTCCGAAGCTCTTGCCTCTAGACCGACAATTTTTTGGAGCTGGAAGTGAACCGGATTCCGGAGCTAAGAGGCGGCGCCACTGCGGTGTGAACAGGAAAAACCGGCACTTTTCAGCTCCAGCTCCGAGCCGGAGCTGAAAACGCGTTGGTGTGAAAGGGGCATCAGTCAAGTTCCCCCGACATGAGAGCCGCGCAAGTTTTCCTTTTGTAGCAAGCAGCAAAATAATTGTAACATGACGTGTTTGAGTTAATTCACCTACTTGAGCCCTGAGCCTGTTGTTCAGGTCTCAGGCTCCAAAAGGACATTCCCAGAACAAATGACCTTATCTTCTAAAAGGGTTACATTAATAATCCTTTTCCTCAAAGTAATGATAAACCCGTGAGTTGGATGCAGAGGAGTCAGAATCAATATAGATGTTTTTATTTTAAAGTAAATTCAGATTGAACACAGTAAAAAACTGTAAATTATAGAGTCCGTCCAAAAAGAAAACATTACTTATAGTGAAACCCTTGGATGATGGTAGACTGAAAGCTTTAGGAATCCAAAGTACAACATATAATAAGTACCCTGAATCCAGATTGATGCAAAACAAGTGACCTTTGACCTCTTTAGAGAGATTTAGAAAAAAAACCTCTTCTGGGGTCATTTGGGTGGATTTTCCATATCTCTGGCCCCACTTGGTCGATTTTGACGAATGAAATCTCTTTATAACCGCTAGAGCCAATGGAATCGAGGGGAAGTTCTACACACACCAACAAATAAGGAGTGAGAGTGACGCGTGGCCAACACCGGAAGCTGCATACACTCTGGTGGCTACCATTAGCAGCTAACTTTTGTGCTCCGATTTTTACATAAAAATTGAATTATGGATTATAAACAATTGCTTCAAAGCCACAGAAACATTATCAACCTATGGATCAACCGATTCAGCCGCGGTGTTTCTGGTTTTAATGCCATTGAACACGTCTTTTGATCAGATTGACAGCTACGGTGAGACGATCTCCCTAGAAGCTCCGTAAAGGTACGTGTTGTGATGTCTGTGTTTGCTTCCTCTGTCGCGAGTTCGGATCACTCAGTGATGATACTATATACCTAAATAATCAGTGGAGTCTCAGCTTTAATCGGATGTCTTGTATGTGCAGCTACGATAAGTAATAAGGGTATCTTTATTTTGAATACTGTGCTAAAGTGCGTTAGCATTTTTTTTTTTTAAATGAATCAAACCGCACGTCCCTGCGATGTGAATATCGCGCATATCGCGGTTATCGCCATGACACGATATATCGTTCAGCCCTAATTTTTACGGCCCGGCCCGGTACCGGTCCGCGGACCGGGGGTTGGGAACCCCTGAACTAGAGAATGCAATTCCTGAAGAAATTGCTAGTGGGAATGCTTTATGCTGAAAAGCTGACGCTGAACTGCTATGCTGGAATGCAATGTGTAGAAGAAAGTGAAGAATTGAGATTGAAATGAAACATGAACACTGGGATGGCTGCCTCGTTACCACACCTGTGAAGTTTTGGGCTGTTTGGAGCATTTTCACTGAAGTTATGAGAAAGCCGTGTTTCATGGCGACCGTTAACCATTATCTGAAGTGTGGTGCTGTTTTGACCCTTTTCATAGGCGTTACGACAACATCGTGTTTTATGGAAACGACTTATGGTGAGATCTCAGATTTGATGTAGAGCTGTTGAGGGCAGGACCATTAACCTCTACCTGAAGTCTGCTGCATGTCAGGTGGAGCGATGACATCATCGTGTTCCATTACACAGGTGTTTCTAGTTGAGCTAACGAGCTCTGTAGAGATCACAGGTTTCCATTGTTCTGAATGAGAGATGAACCTCTTACATGTGAACGTTTTGTGGAAGAACCGTAACAGATATCTGTGAAATTTCAACACGTGAAGCATGTCAAGGAAGTTGAGGATCTGAAGTGTAATTTTTGTGAACTTTCGGGTTAATAATGTGGCCTTTTTGGCAGTTTAACTAAAGGTGTGCGGCTGCTGCTGTGAGGAAATATCTGCCTGAAATTACAATGAGCTTCAATGGAGACATGTTGAAAGTTTTTGTCACTTCATGTCCTCAAGAGGCATTTTGTTGAATCATTTTGTTTAATTATTTGTCATTTTTCAAGCTACGAGATGTTTTCCTACGTTTGTCATATAAATGATGTCTCAGGAATGTAGGGTTTGGGAATTATGGCAGTTTTTAAAGAAAATATGAAGGCAAATCTCAAGATGTTCT
>JAPTMU010000351.1:100934-103596 GCA_028583405.1 Pogonophryne albipinna | reverse complement strand
ACATGTTCCTCAGTTTATATTCTGTCTCTGGTTCTAAATAGTTTCAGAACATGTTCCTCAGTTATATTCTGTCTCTGGTTCTAAATAGTTTCAGAACATGTTCCTCAGTTATATTCTGTCTCTGGTTCTAAATAGTTTCAGAACATGTTCCTCAGTTATATTCTGTCTCTGGTTCTAAATAGTTTCAGAACATGTTCCTCAGTTATATTCTGTCTCTGGTTCTAAATAGTTTCAGAACATGTCCTCAGTTATATTCTGTCTCTGGTTCTAAATAGTTTCAGAACATGTTCCTCAGTTATATTCTGTCTCTGGTTCTAAATAGTTTCAGAACATGTTCCTCAGTTATATTCTGTCTCTGGTTCTAAATAGTTTGAGAACATGTTCCTCAGTTATATTCTGTCTCTGGTTCTAAATAGTTTGAACATGTTCCTCAGTTATATTCTGTCTCTGGTTCTAAATAGTTTCAGAACATGTTCCTCAGTTATATTCTGTCTCTGGTTCTAAATAGTTTCAGAACATGTTCCTCAGTTATATTCTGTCTCTGGTTCTAAATAGTTTCAGAACATGTTCCTCAGTTATATTCTGTCTCTGGTTCTAAATAGTTTCAGAACATGTTCCTCAGTTATATTCTGTCTCTGGTTCTAAATAGTTTCAGAACATGTTCCTCAGTTATATTCTGTCTCTGGTTCTAAAGTTTCAGAACATGTTCCTCAGTTATATTCTGTCTCTGGTTCTAAATAGTTTCAGAACATGTTCCTCAGTTTATTCTGTCTCTGGTTCTAAATAGTTTCAGAACATGTTCCTCAGTTATATTCTGTCTCTGGTTCTAAATAGTTTCAGAACATGTTCCTCAGTTATATTCTGTCTCTGGTTCTAAACAGTTTCAGAACATGTTCCTCAGTTATATTCTGTCTCTGGTTCTAAATAGTTTAGAACATGTTCCTCAGTTATATTCTGTCTCTGGTTCTAAATAGTTTCAGAACATGTTCCTCAGTTATATTCTGTCTCTGGTTCTAAATAGTTTCAGAACATGTTCCTCAGTTATATTCTGTCTCTGGTTCTAAATAGTTTCAGAACATGTTCCTCAGTTATATTCTGTCTCTGGTTCTAAATAGTTTCAGAACATGTTCCTCAGTTATATTCTGTCTCTGGTTCTAAATAGTTTCAGAACATGTTCCTCAGTTATATTCTGTCTCTGGTTCTAAATAGTTTCAGAACATGTTCCTCAGTTATATTCTGTCTCTGGTTCTAAATAGTTTCAGAACATGTTCCTCAGTTATATTCTGTCTCTGGTTCTAAATAGTTTCAGAACATGTTCCTCAGTTATATTCTGTCTCTGGTTCTAAATAGTTTCAGAACATGTTCCTCAGTTATATTCTGTCTCTGGTTCTAAATAGTTTGAGAACATGTCCCTCAGTTATATTCTGTCTCTGGTTCTAAATAGTTTCAGAACATGTCCCTCAGTTATATTCTGTCTCTGGTTCTAAATAGTTTCAGAACATGTTCCTCAGTTATATTCTGTCTCTGGTTCTAAATAGTTTGAGAACATGTTCCTCAGTTATATTCTGTCTCTGGTTCTAAATAGTTTGAGAACATGTTCCTCAGTTATATTCTGTCTCTGGTTCTAAATAGTTTGAGAACATGTTCCTCAGTTATATTCTGTCTCTGGTTCTAAATAGTTTGAGAACATGTCCCTCAGTTATATTCTGTCTCTGGTTCTAAATAGTTTCAGAACATGTTCCTCAGTTATATTCTGTCTCTGGTTCTAAATAGTTTGAGAACATGTTCCTCAGTTACATTCTGTCTCTGGTTCTAAATAGTTTCAGAACATGTTCCTCAGTTATATTCTGTCTCTGGTTCTAAATTTTCAGAACATGTTCCTCAGTTATATTCTGTCTCTGGTTCTAAATAGTTTGAACATGTTCCTCAGTTATATTCTGTCTCTGGTTCTAAATAGTTTAGAACATGTTCCTCAGTTATATTCTGTCTCTGGTTCTAAATAGTTTCAGAACATGTTCCTCAGTTATATTCTGTCTCTGGTTCTAAATAGTTTCAGAACATGTCCCTCAGTTATATTCTGTCTCTGGTTCTAAATAGTTTCAGAACATGTCCCTCAGTTATATTCTGTCTCTGGTTCTAAATAGTTTCAGAACATGTTCCTCAGTTATATTCTGTCTCTGGTTCTAAATAGTTTCAGAACATGTCCTCAGTTATATTCTGTCTCTGGTTCTAAATAGTTTCAGAACATGTCCCTCAGTTATATTCTGTCTCTGGTTCTAAATAGTTTCAGAACATGTTCCTCAGTTATATTCTGTCTCTGGTTCTAAATAGTTTCAGAAGCTGTTTGTGTCACACTGGGATCAAAGAGGATTGACATGACTTTAGTAAATCAAGTTTTAAAACATGACTATTTTATTTCAACAGAACCCAAAAACACAAGAGGTATAAAATGGTAAATACATTCTGTGATTGAACAAAAACACCATCTATTATTGACCTTTATAGCAAATTCAAAACATTATAAATGATACAAAACACCACCTTTTAGTGTTAGACAGAAAATAGCTGACGAGGCATATTTCTATTGTTTAGATGAGGCCTCTGAGGGTTAGGGGAACACAGCTGGACTCCATCTGGATATTTATACTTTAGAAACAAACTG
>JAPTMU010000351.1:55934-95934 GCA_028583405.1 Pogonophryne albipinna | reverse complement strand
CTACCTGAAGTCTGCTGCATGTCAGGTGGACTGTTAGCACACTGCTACCTGAAGTCTGCTGCATGTCAGGTGGACTGTTAGCACATCTGCTACCTGAAGTCTGCTGCATGTCAGGTGGACTGTTAGCACACTGCTACCTGAAGTCTGCTGCATGTCAGCTGGACTGTTAGCACACTGCTACCTGAAGTCCTGCTGCATGTCAGCTGGACTGTTAGCACACTGCTACCTGAAGTCTGCTGCATGTCAGGTGGACTGTTAGCACACTGCTACCTGAAGTCTGCTGCATGTCAGGTGGACTGTTAGCACTGCTACCTGAAGTCTGCTGCATGTCAGGTGGATGTTAGCACACTGCTACCTGAAGTCTGCTGCATGTCAGCTGGACTGTTAGCACACTGCTACCTGAAGTCTGCTGCATGTCAGGTGGACTGTTAGCACACTGCTACCTGAAGTCTGCTGCATGTCAGCTGGACTGTTAGCACACTGCTACCTGAAGTCTGCTGCATGTCAGGTGGACTGTTAGCACACTGCCTGAAGTCTGCTGCATGTCAGCTGGGACTGTTAGCACACTGCTACCTGAAGTCTGCTGCATGTCAGGTGGACTGTTAGCACACTGCTACCTGAAGTCTGCTGCATGTCAGCTGACTGTTAGCACACTGCTACCTGAAGTCTGCTGCATGTCAGGTGGACTGTTAGCACACTGCACCTGAAGTCTGCTGCATGTCAGCTGGACTGTTAGCACACTGCTACCTGAAGTCTGCTGCATGTCAGCTGGACTGTTAGCACACTGCTACCTGAAGTCTGCTGCATGTCAGCTGGACTGTTAGCACACTGCTACCTGAAGTCTGCTGCATGTCAGGTGGACTGTTAGCACACTGCTACCTGAAGTCTGCTGCATGTCAGGTGGACTGTTAGCACTCTGCTACCTGAAGTCTGCTGCATGTCAGGTGGACTGTTAGCACACTGCTACCTGAAGTCTGCTGCATGTCAGCTGGACTGTTAGCACACTGCTACCTGAAGTCTGCTGCATGTCAGCTGGACTGTTAGCACACTGCTATCTGAAGTCTGCTGCATGTCAGCTGGACTGTAGCACACTGCTACCTGAAGTCTGCTGCATGCAGCTGGACTGTTAGCACACTGCTTCCTGAAGTCTGCTGCATGTCAGGTGACTGTTAGCACACTGCTACCTGAAGTCTGCTGCATGTCAGGTGGACTGTTAGCACTCTGCTACCTGAAGTCTGCTGCATGTCAGGTGGACTGTTAGCACTCTGCTACCTGAAGTCTGCTGCATGTCAGCTGGACTGTTAGCACACTGCTACCTGAAGTCTGCTGCATGTCAGCTGGACTGTTAGCACACTGCTACCTGAAGTCTGCTGCATGTCAGCTGGACTTTAGCACACTGCTACCTGAAGTCTGCTGCATGTCAGGTGGACTGTTAGCACTCTGCTACCTGAAGTCTGCTGCATGTCAGCTGGACTGTTAGCACACTGCTACCTGAAGTCTGCTGCATGTCAGCTGGACTGTTAGCACACTGCTACCTGAAGTCTGCTGCATGTCAGGTGGACTGTTAGCACACTGCTACCTGAAGTCTGCTGCATGTCAGGTGGACTGTTAGCACACTGCTACCTGAAGTCTGCTGCATGTCAGGTGGACTGTTAGCACACTGCTACCTGAAGTCTGCTGCATGTCAGCTGGACTGTTAGCACACTGCTACCTGAAGTCTGCTGCATGTCAGCTGGACTGTTAGCACACTGCTACCTGAAGTCTGCTGCATGTCAGCTGGACTGTTAGCACACTGCTACCTGAAGTCTGCTGCATGTCAGTGGACTGTTAGCACACTGCTACCTGAAGTCTGCTGCATGTCAGCTGGACTGTTAGCACACTGCTACCTGAAGTCTGCTGCATGTCAGCTGGACTGTTAGCACACTGCTACCTGAAGTCTGCTGCATGTCAGCTGGACTGTTAGCACACTGCTACCTGAAGTCTGCTGCATGTCAGGTGGACTGTTAGCACACTGCTACCTGAAGTCTGCTGCATGTCAGGTGGACTGTTAGCACTCTGCTACCTGAAGTCTGCTGCATGTCAGTGGACTGTTAGCACACTGCTACCTGAAGTCTGCTGCATGTCAGCTGGACTGTTAGCACACTGCTACCTGAAGTCTGCTGCATGTCAGCTGGACTGTTAGCACACTGCTATCTGAAGTCTGCTGCATGTCAGCTGGACTGTTAGCACACTGCTACCTGAAGTCTGCTGCATGTCAGCTGGACTGTTAGCACACTGCTTCCTGAAGTCTGCTGCATGTCAGGTGGACTGTTAGCACACTGCTACCTGAAGTCTGCTGCATGTCAGGTGGACTGTTAGCACTCTGCTACCTGAAGTCTGCTGCATGTCAGGTGGACTGTTAGCACTCTGCTACCTGAAGTCTGCTGCATGTCAGCTGGACTGTTAGCACACTGCTACCTGAAGTCTGCTGCATGTCAGCTGGACTGTTAGCACACTGCTACCTGAAGTCTGCTGCATGTCAGCTGGACTGTTAGCACACTGCTACCTGAAGTCTGCTGCATGTCAGGTGGACTGTTAGCACTCTGCTACCTGAAGTCTGCTGCATGTCAGCTGGACTGTTAGCACACTGCTACCTGAAGTCTGCTGCATGTCAGCTGGACTGTTAGCACTCTGCTACCTGAAGTCTGCTGCATGTCAGCTGGACTGTTAGCACACTGCTACCTGAAGTCTGCTGCATGTCAGCTGGACTGTTAGCACACTGCTACCTGAAGTCTGCTGCATGTCAGCTGGACTGTTAGCACACTGCTACCTGAAGTCTGCTGCATGTCAGCTGGACTGTGAGCACACTGCTACCTGAAGTCTGCTGCATGTCAGCTGGACTGTTAGCACACTGCTACCTGAAGTCTGCTGCATGTCAGCTGGACTGTTAGCACACTGCTACCTGAAGTCTGCTGCATGTCAGCTGGACTGTTAGCACACTGCTATCTGAAGTCTGCTGCATGTCAGCTGGACTGTTAGCACACTGCTACCTGAAGTCTGCTGCATGTCAGCTGGACTGTTAGCACACTGCTACCTGAAGTCTGCTGCATGTCAGGTGGACTGTTAGCACTCTGCTACCTGAAGTCTGCTGCATGTCAGGTGGACTGTTAGCACACTGCTACCTGAAGTCTGCTGCATGTCAGCTGGACTGTTAGCACACTGCTACCTGAAGTCTGCTGCATGTCAGCTGGACTGTTAGCACACTGCTACCTGAAGTCTGCTGCATGTCAGCTGGACTGTTAGCACACTGCTACCTGAAGTCTGCTGCATGTCAGCTGGACTGTTAGCACACTGCTACCTGAAGTCTGCTGCATGTCAGCTGGACTGTTAGCACACTGCTACCTGAAGTCTGCTGCATGTCAGGTGGACTGTTAGCACACTGCTACCTGAAGTCTGCTGCATGTCAGCTGGACTGTTAGCACACTGCTACCTGAAGTCTGCTGCATGTCAGGTGGACTGTTAGCACTCTGCTACCTGAAGTCTGCTGCATGTCAGGTGGACTGTTAGCACACTGCTACCTGAAGTCTGCTGCATGTCAGCTGGACTGTTAGCACTCTGCTACCTGAAGTCTGCTGCATGTCAGCTGGACTGTTAGCACTCTGCTACCTGAAGTCTGCTGCATGTCAGCTGGACTGTTAGCACTCTGCTACCTGAAGTCTGCTGCATGTCAGCTGGACTGTTAGCACTCTGCTACCTGAAGTCTGCTGCATGTCAGCTGGACTGTTAGCACTCTGCTACCTGAAGTCTGCTGCATGTCAGCTGGACTGTTAGCACTCTGCTACCTGAAGTCTGCTGCATGTCAGCTGGACTGTTAGCACACTGCTACCTGAAGTCTGCTGCATGTCAGGTGGACTGTTAGCACACTGCTACCTGAAGTCTGCTGCATGTCAGGTGGACTGTTAGCACACTGCTACCTGAAGTCTGCTGCATGTCAGCCGGACTGTTAGCACACTGCTACCTGAAGTCTGCTGCATGTCAGGTGGACTGTTAGCACACTGCTACCTGAAGTCTGCTGCATGTCAGCTGGACTGTTAGCACACTGCTACCTGAAGTCTGCTGCATGTCAGCTGGACTGTTAGCACACTGCTACCTGAAGTCTGCTGCATGTCAGCTGGACTGTTAGCACACTGCTACCTGAAGTCTGCTGCATGTCAGGTGGACTGTTAGCACACTGCTACCTGAAGTCTGCTGCATGTCAGGTGGACTGTTAGCACTCTGCTACCTGAAGTCTGCTGCATGTCAGGTGGACTGTTAGCACTCTGCTACCTGAAGTCTGCTGCATGTCAGCTGGACTGTTAGCACACTGCTACCTGAAGTCTGCTGCATGTCAGGTGGACTGTTAGCACTCTGCTACCTGAAGTCTGCTGCATGTCAGCTGGACTGTTAGCACACTGCTACCTGAAGTCTGCTGCATGTCAGCTGGACTGTTAGCACACTGCTATCTGAAGTCTGCTGCATGTCAGCTGGACTGTTAGCACACTGCTACCTGAAGTCTGCTGCATGTCAGCTGGACTGTTAGCACACTGCTACCTGAAGTCTGCTGCATGTCAGGTGGACTGTTAGCACACTGCTACCTGAAGTCTGCTGCATGTCAGGTGGACTGTTAGCACTCTGCTACCTGAAGTCTGCTGCATGTCAGGTGGACTGTTAGCACTCTGCTACCTGAAGTCTGCTGCATGTCAGCTGGACTGTTAGCACACTGCTACCTGAAGTCTGCTGCATGTCAGCTGGACTGTTAGCACACTGCTACCTGAAGTCTGCTGCATGTCAGCTGGACTGTTAGCACACTGCTACCTGAAGTCTGCTGCATGTCAGCTGGACTGTTAGCACACTGCTACCTGAAGTCTGCTGCATGTCAGGTGGACTGTTAGCACTCTGCTACCTGAAGTCTGCTGCATGTCAGGTGGACTGTTAGCACACTGCTACCTGAAGTCTGCTGCATGTCAGCTGGACTGTTAGCACACTGCTACCTGAAGTCTGCTGCATGTCAGCTGGACTGTTAGCACACTGCTACCTGAAGTCTGCTGCATGTCAGGTGGACTGTTAGCACTCTGCTACCTGAAGTCTGCTGCATGTCAGCTGGACTGTTAGCACACTGCTACCTGAAGTCTGCTGCATGTCAGCTGGACTGTTAGCACTCTGCTACCTGAAGTCTGCTGCATGTCAGCTGGACTGTTAGCACACTGCTACCTGAAGTCTGCTGCATGTCAGCTGGACTGTTAGCACACTGCTACCTGAAGTCTGCTGCATGTCAGCTGGACTGTTAGCACACTGCTACCTGAAGTCTGCTGCATGTCAGCTGGACTGTTAGCACACTGCTACCTGAAGTCTGCTGCATGTCAGCTGGACTGTTAGCACACTGCTACCTGAAGTCTGCTGCATGTCAGCTGGACTGTTAGCACACTGCTACCTGAAGTCTGCTGCATGTCAGGTGGACTGTTAGCACACTGCTATCTGAAGTCTGCTGCATGTCAGCTGGACTGTTTGCACACTGCTACCTGAAGTCTGCTGCATGTCAGCTGGACTGTTAGCACACTGCTACCTGAAGTCTGCTGCATGTCAGCTGGACTGTTAGCACACTGCTACCTGAAGTCTGCTGCATGTCAGCTGGACTGTTAGCACACTGCTACCTGAAGTCTGCTGCATGTCAGCTGGACTGTTAGCACACTGCTACCTGAAGTCTGCTGCATGTCAGGTGGACTGTTAGCACACTGCTACCTGAAGTCTGCTGCATGTCAGCTGGACTGTTAGCACACTGCTATCTGAAGTCTGCTGCATGTCAGCTGGACTGTTAGCACACTGCTATCTGAAGTCTGCTGCATGTCAGCTGGACTGTTAGCACACTGCTACCTGAAGTCTGCTGCATGTCAGCTGGACTGTTAGCACACTGCTACCTGAAGTCTGCTGCATGTCAGGTGGACTGTTAGCACTCTGCTACCTGAAGTCTGCTGCATGTCAGGTGGACTGTTAGCACACTGCTACCTGAAGTCTGCTGCATGTCAGCTGGACTGTTAGCACACTGCTATCTGAAGTCTGCTGCATGTCAGCTGGACTGTTAGCACACTGCTACCTGAAGTCTGCTGCATGTCAGCTGGACTGTTAGCACACTGCTATCTGAAGTCTGCTGCATGTCAGCTGGACTGTTAGCACACTGCTACCTGAAGTCTGCTGCATGTCAGGTGGACTGTTAGCACACTGCTATCTGAAGTCTGCTGCATGTCAGCTGGACTGTTAGCACACTGCTACCTGAAGTCTGCTGCATGTCAGCTGGACTGTTAGCACACTGCTACCTGAAGTCTGCTGCATGTCAGCTGGACTGTTAGCACACTGCTACCTGAAGTCTGCTGCATGTCAGGTGGACTGTTAGCACACTGCTACCTGAAGTCTGCTGCATGTCAGCTGGACTGTTAGCACACTGCTACCTGAAGTCTGCTGCATGTCAGGTGGACTGTTAGCACTCTGCTACCTGAAGTCTGCTGCATGTCAGGTGGACTGTTAGCACACTGCTACCTGAAGTCTGCTGCATGTCAGGTGGACTGTTAGCACACTGCTACCTGAAGTCTGCTGCATGTCAGCTGGACTGTTAGCACTCTGCTACCTGAAGTCTGCTGCATGTCAGCTGGACTGTTAGCACTCTGCTACCTGAAGTCTGCTGCATGTCAGCTGGACTGTTAGCACACTGCTACCTGAAGTCTGCTGCATGTCAGCTGGACTGTTAGCACACTGCTACCTGAAGTCTGCTGCATGTCAGGTGGACTGTTAGCACTCTGCTACCTGAAGTCTGCTGCATGTCAGCTGGACTGTTAGCACACTGCTACCTGAAGTCTGCTGCATGTCAGCTGGACTGTTAGCACACTGCTACCTGAAGTCTGCTGCATGTCAGCTGGACTGTTAGCACACTGCTACCTGAAGTCTGCTGCATGTCAGCTGGACTGTTAGCACACTGCTACCTGAAGTCTGCTGCATGTCAGCTGGACTGTTAGCACACTGCTACCTGAAGTCTGCTGCATGTCAGGTGGACTGTTAGCACACTGCTATCTGAAGTCTGCTGCATGTCAGCTGGACTGTTAGCACACTGCTACCTGAAGTCTGCTGCATGTCAGGTGGACTGTTAGCACTCTGCTACCTGAAGTCTGCTGCATGTCAGCTGGACTGTTAGCACACTGCTACCTGAAGTCTGCTGCATGTCAGCTGGACTGTTAGCACACTGCTACCTGAAGTCTGCTGCATGTCAGATGGACTGTTAGCACACTGCTACCTGAAGTCTGCTGCATGTCAGCTGGACTGTTAGCACACTGCTACCTGAAGTCTGCTGCATGTCAGCTGGACTGTTAGCACACTGCTACCTGAAGTCTGCTGCATGTCAGCTGGACTGTTAGCACACTGCTACCTGAAGTCTGCTGCATGTCAGATGGACTGTTAGCACACTGCTACCTGAAGTCTGCTGCATGTCAGGTGGACTGTTAGCACACTGCTACCTGAAGTCTGCTGCATGTCAGGTGGACTGTTAGCACTCTGCTACCTGAAGTCTGCTGCATGTCAGGTGGACTGTTAGCACACTGCTACCTGAAGTCTGCTGCATGTCAGCTGGACTGTTAGCACACTGCTACCTGAAGTCTGCTGCATGTCAGGTGGACTGTTAGCACACTGCTACCTGAAGTCTGCTGCATGTCAGCTGGACTGTTAGCACACTGCTACCTGAAGTCTGCTGCATGTCAGCTGGACTGTTAGCACACTGCTACCTGAAGTCTGCTGCATGTCAGGTGGACTGTTAGCACACTGCCTACCTGAAGTCTGCTGCATGTCAGGCTGGACTGTTAGCACACTGCTACCTGGAAGTCTGCTGCATGTCAGGCTGGAGCGATGACATCATCGTGTTCCATTACACAGGTGTTTCTAGTTGAGCTAACGAGCTCTGTAGAGATCACAGGTTTCCATTGTTCTGAATGAGAGATAAACCTCTTACATGTGAACGTTTTGTGGAAGAACCGTAACAGATATCTGTGAAATTTCAACACGTGAAGCATGTCAAGGAAGTTGAGGATCTGAAGTGTAATTTTTATGAACTTTCGGGTTAATAATGTGGCCTTTTTGGCAGTTTAACTAAAGGTGTGCGGCTGCTGCTGTGAGGAAATATCTGCCTGAAATTACAATGAGCTTCAATGGAGACATGTTGAAAGTTTTTGTCACTTCATGTCCTCAAGAGGCACTTTGTTGAATCATTTTGTTTAATTATTTGTCATTTTTCAAGCTACGAGATGTTTTCCTACGTTTGTCATATAAATGATGTCTCAGGAATGTAGGGTTTGGGAATTATGGCAGTTTTAAAAGAAAATATGAAGGCAAATCTCAAGATGTTCTACCCTCTAGCTGTGACATCACGCACTCTAGTTAATGTTAACATCTGAAGAAAGCCTCTAAAACAAGGTCTGAACAATGTTAATATCTCTAAAGGTAAGAATCAGAGTTAAAAGTTGTTTTACACGAATAATGTCAGAAAGATTTGTAACATTTTAAAGTTGGAATGAGGTTTCTGAGTGAAAGTATGAATGAACAGTTAGCAGTTGAAGTCTGAAGATTTCCTCCATTGACTTCCATGTTAAAAATGTTATGTATTATGGGATGTATCTCTGGAATTATGAAAGTTATGAATGAGAAAAGTAATAGCCATCGATTCCCGACCGAGCTGAACGTTTTGATGTTTGAACGGAGTTTCTGCGATGTTCAATGCGGGAGGAGAAGAGGGGCGGAATAACAGGCGGAATAATAAAGAATTGTGTGCGAAGTGGAACAGAATGCTGACAGCAGCACATTCTCACTCCTATGGTGACGTCATGTCAGGGTCCCTGTCGTCACCATCAAACGCAGTGGGGCCCTTTAGCGTCGACTTTCAACTCTCAGGGAGTCCCATTGACTTGCATAGAGCTCCCTGAACGTTGGTAATAGACGAGTTGGGATGGCGGAGAAATGCTCTCCTTAGATCCATTCTCACAGCGTTTATCAACCTTTTTCTAACTCAATATCAAGACACACTTATTGTGTTTACTTCTTTGTTTTAATTGATGTAGGACTTTTGTTTCCGTCAGTTCTGGGGAGAGTAGGGGCTCAGAATACTGACATCTGTATTGTTTCATTTTCCTTCTAATTTAGTATTCTTTTCTAAAGCACACTGTTATTTACTCAACAATAACACACACTTATCCTTGTGTTTATTTATTTGATTTAATAATGTCTGACTTCTGGAGGCCGTCAGGACCGAGGGTCGGAGCAGTAAGTATTCTCTCCGCTTCGCTCAAACCCTGTGAGAGTCCTCAAGCTCTGTGATTGGATGGTTTAGCCGCAATGCATGCTGGGATTTGGTGTTTATGTGATGTGAAATCTGAAAACATTAGAAAAAAATGAAATAATACTTTATTCCGAGTGTTCTTGCTTTTCTCTTTGAAAGTCATCACATAACATCATTGTAATACACGGTTCGGCTGCATTACATATTACATATCTGCCGTAGTTCTGTATTTATAGAGCCCTGCTGAGAAGACTTCTGGACAAACAGGAGAACTGCTGCCAAAACTGAATATGTGACGTGGATCATAAATATATCAGCAATTAAACAACATCTTACATTTCTTTTCACACAATACGTCTCCTTGCAGTATCAACACTAATTCAGCTGACTTTTATATTTGATCCAATCGGTAGATAGTCTGTGTTTACACCATAAAGGTGCACAGCTGATAGAAAGGGACACCTGGTGGTTAAAGCACGCTATTGAAATGTATTATTTGTATTATTAGATATTAATAGGAGACACAGACAGACACACTAATAAGGCTTTATTTAAACATTAAAGAATACTTTAGGTTAAGGTCTTATTTTGATAAGAACAAAGCTTTGGGGGTTTAAATATGAAGCCTGACAAAGTACTAATATATTGCTTTGCTGCCATGTTAACTACTGTATGTTGAAGCACTTATTTTAACTGATATTATACACATTATACTCTTATATAAGATGTATGTAGATAGAATAAGAAATGTGCAGAATAGGACAGTTTAATGGTGGAGGTACACACATATTGATAGATGTCTTGGAATGCGCTGTTGAGGAACCAGCGACCCAGGTTTTTCATCTCCGACCTTGTCAGGTATTGAACATTCAATAAATAAAGAATTATTAAATATAAAACACAGAATTTGTGTGATTATACTAAATGATTTACAAATAAACACCACTGCATATTTACAACTGTTACACATGCTGATGGAACGCAAATGTTCCAACTTGGGATCAATAAAGTATATCTTATCTTAAGATGATCGATGGCTGCTGCCATATTTACACAATGTGCCTCTGAACCTTGAAGTGCATGTTTCAGGCTCATCAATGAACAACAGGAGGGGTCACAGACATAAGACCAGCTGTTACACAAAGCTCTTCTGACCTTAGCTGGCATGTGGGTATATATATTAATGCTGCCCATTATGGGCACAAGCAATTTTCACCCATTTATTAATGATATGTTTTAAATGTGAGTGTTTCCTATCCCCTAAGCCTCCAGGGAAGTACACAGTTTAATACTGGCAACTTCTTATTATGGGAAATACCAAAACGTCTTTTAAAACTACAACTCCCAGTAGAGACGTGCCATAGATAGAGAACATGTTGCGAAACAGAATAGCCAGCATGTGTAGTTCTGGGGATGGGGTGGGGGAGGGGGGGACGCGGTGGGGAGGGGGGGACGCGGTGGACCCGTTCAAATCCAGTTTTGGACAGTCTGCCGTGGTTCCATCCCATTTCAAAGTGCTGTTTGACGCTCGGCGTAACCCTCGGAGCACACTCTCCAATAACAGAGCTTGAGGACTCTCACAGGGTTTGAGCGAAGCGGAGAGAATACTTACTTCCGGGTGTAAAATTCTCTAAAGCAACTGAGCTGCTCCGACCCTCGGTCCTGACGGCCTCCAGAAGTCAGACATTATTAAATCAAACAAATAAATAAACACAAGGATAAGTGTGTGTTATTGTTGAGTAAATAACAGTGTGCTTTAGAAAAGAATACTAAATTAGAAGGAAAATGAAACAATACAGATGTCAGTATTCTGAGCCCCTACTCTCCCCAGAACTGATGGAAACAAAAGTCCTACATCAATTAAAACAAAGAAGTAAACACAATAAGTGTGTCTTGATATTGAGTTAGAAAAAGGTTGATAAACGCTGTGAGAATGGATCTAAGGAGAGCATTTCTCCGCCATCCCAACTCGTCTATTACCAACGTTCAGGGAGCTCTATGCAAGTCAATGGGACTCCCTGAGAGTTGAAAGTCGACGCTAAAGGGCCCCACTGCGTTTGATGGTGACGACAGGGACCCTGACATGACGTCACCATAGGAGTGAGAATGTGCTGCTGTCAGCATTCCCTCTAAATCCATCAGATGAATGCGTTTAGTTTAAATGAGATGTATTTAATATAATAACACTTTAGAGATAACAACAATAATTAAAACAAAGATATTTATTTAATTATAATAATAAAATATATTCCGCATAATTTGTGAAAGTTAAAAAAATGTAAAGCACACCGGGAGAAAACACGGAGTATTAAAGTATAACAACTAAAACTAACTAATGACAAAAATACATTCAAATAATCACATTAGTTATTATCAAAACATATCAAACTATTAGCCTTAGCTTGTTCCTGCTTTTCTTCAACGTGCAGAGTGTGTGTGTGTGTGTGTCTCTGTGTGTGTGTGTGTGTGTGTGCGTGTGTCTGTGTGTGTGTGTGTGTCTGTGTGTGTGTGTGTGTCTGTGTGTGTGTGTGTGTGTGTGTGTGTGTCTGTGTGTGCGTGTGTGTCTGTGTCTGTGTGTGTCTGTCTGTGTGTGTGTGTAGGTATGTGTGTTTAGGTATTAATGATTAGCTCATCCAGGATTAGCACTGAGCCACTCAGCCAATCAGGAGGCTCCCCTAAATCCAGCGGCCTACGTCACCTTCAGAGGAGCCAATCAGCGCAGCCCCCTGTCTCCCCCCGTGGTGTCCTGAGTAAAGTTTGCTGTGCAGCTCATAGACAGATGATCATGTTCTATTACCTCACACACACACACACACACACACACACACACACACACACACACTCCTCTCTCTCACAAACTGTCCCTCACACACACCTCACACACTCCTCCTCACACTCCTCCTCACACTATCCTATCTTCACACACTCCTCCTCTCCTCTCACACTCTCCCTCAGTCTCCTCCTCACACACTCTCCTCTCTCCCTCTCTCCCCCCGGATGTCCCGGGCTGAGATGGGCTCTGCCCCCGGCCTCAGAGCTCCAGTGTCCCGGTGTTCCTCCTCCTGGTAGTCCGTGATGTTATCCTCGATGGACGGGCAGAGCTTCCTCCTCGGAACCCCCCCCCTGGCGGCTCTGCACAGCATGGCTCATGAGATGAAGACCCCCCCCCTGTACCCGGCCTTCTCCTCCTCCGGCTCCTCTTCCACCTCTCCGAACCCCGGGGGAGTGGCCGGTTGCTCCCCGGGTCTGAAGGGCTGTTCTTCGGCTCTGTGTTCCTCCGCGACCCCCCACGGGATTAACGACATCCTGAGCCGGCCCTCCGCGCTGCTGCTGGCCGGAGGAAGCGCCTCCTGCCCGGGGGGGCTGCTGGGCTCCGCGCTGGCCCCCCGATGCCACCCCCCAGGACTGTTCTTCAGCCCCCGGTACCCGAAGCCCCTCAGCGAGCTTCCCGCGGGCCGGACCCCCCTCTTCTGGCCCGGGGTCCTGCAGAGTCCCCCCCCCCACTGGAGGGACGCGCGCTTCTCCTGCTCCCCCCGTGAGTGGAACTCTTTATTTCACATTTCTGAGCAGAAAGTTATTTAAAAACTGGGAGAAAAAAGGAGTTATTTTGTTAAATAAATGCAGTAATTACAATGAAATCCTGAAGTTCCGCGCGGACACGAGTTTATATTTGAAATGTCTGGGATTTATTTTAAAACTTGTATTTCTGCGGAGAAAGTTATTTAGAAACTGGAAGAAAATAGTTATTTATTCCATTCATTAAATCATAGAATAAAACCTGCTGCCGCGAAACTGTTTCACATTTCTGAGGAAAGGAGATATTTAGTTAAATAAATGCCCCCCCCCCCCCCCCCCCCGTGAGTGGAAACGCGTCCTCACATTTCTGAGGAATTAAATTATTTAAAAACTTCACTTTCTGAGAAGAAAGGAGTGATTTTATTAAATAAATGCAATAATTAGAATAAGACCCCCCCCCCCCCCCCCCACGGGACTAGAAACTGTTTTAAATTGTCTGAGCAGAAAAGCAGTTATTTAGTTAAATAACTGGAATGACTTTAGAGTGACACGCGGGTTTATAGAAATGAGATGATTTAGTTTCAATAAGAATGTATTAACGTTTAGAAATATAACAGCGTGTTTAAATGATGAGATGATTAATGAACTCTTAAATACTAATATATTTACATCTAAAATGAATCAGAAACAGGTTTTTATTAAAGCAATAATTATAATGAAATGGTGTGAAACAGGCTGTTCCTCCGGAAGTCTGCACCCCACCGGAGACATGGGTCTCTCGAGCAGAGGGTTACATTCTCTGGAGGACACGAGACTTTTTAACAACGAGAACAATAAGAATAAAATGCAGTAAATATATAAAAGATAAAACCCGTTAAGATATAATAACTAACAGGCTGTTGAAACGCTGTATTCATTTACCCATAATCCACCCTGTCCTTCCTCCGGCGCTTTCGCTATTGTTTAAATCACTGTCTCTTTCTTAATTGTTTTTTAAATTTCTGTTTCTATTTTTCCTAAATTGTAAATTCACGCTTTTTATTCCTCTTCCTTTTTGTCTCGAAAATGACTTTTGTTGCACCATTTCTCCTTCAGTTCACTTTCAGCCTGAACTCCGGTTGGTCCCGTTATCTTAGTCCTTCTGCCGTGAGACCCTCTGTCCTCAGACCCTCAGACCCTCTGTGTCAGTCTCTCTCTCGGTCCGGGTCTCTCTGAACAACACCCTGTCATATCTCCGTTATTCCAGGGAAACACTGCGCTCACAAAGAACTCTCAAAACGCGACCGTGACATTTCAGTTCAAATATATCTCATGTCTCCATTTGTTTTCCTCCTCATTTCAAGGGTTAGGAATGCTGTTTGTGTTTCTGATGCAAAGTGTCTTTGAGCATTAGGAAAAGCGCTATCAAATGTAATGTATTATTATTATTATTATTATGATTATGATTTCTAATGACCATGTCCCGTGGACCAACGGAGCTTTCTCACTGTTTTACCCGGTTCCGGTTCTCCTGCAGCTGAGAGAGAACATGTGTTTATTAGATAGATGGAGAGAGAGAGAGAGATGGATATATCTATCTATCTATATGTACTTTCTTGATCTCAATTTGAGACATGTTTGCGTAGCCTCAAGACACGAAATAAACCGTAAATGTCCCCGGGACTAATAAAGGTTTTCTAATAAGAGAAATTAAGACACTAGAAATAAACATTCGAAAATATTAGTTTTTTTTATTGTTTTTCGTTGTTGTTCCAATAATGAGCAGACAGGTCCTCCTGGTACAAACACATGCATTATACATAATACAAAACGTACTTGCACACACATACAATAATACACACTAGAGGCTCCACCGTGCGGGAGCAGAGCATTTATTTGTATTCATATTTAGGCATGTAGGCTAAGGCAGGGGGGGGGTCTCACTCTCAGGGTCTTTGGGCCACTTGGTCCCCGATGGACCTTCAGAGGCCTGGCTCTATTCTTCCGTTTACACATGAAGTTAAGAACACGTGTTCATGAACCAGTTCCTCTGTGTGTGAACATGGTTTATTCCCTTTCAATATACATCTTTTTATTTTCAGGTGAGACAATTAGGGACAACAACAACACGTGACAAAACAGACAAAACAAGAACAACAAACAACGACAGACAAACAGCAGCACGTGTCATGTTTACGCCCACAGTTAGAACCCTTAACGATTGTTCCTTCGTGTGCACGGTGCAACACACACTCCTCCAGAGCTCCTCGCTGTCCTGACATGTCTGGAGAGCCTTTCAGGGCCCTTTACAGAAAGTGTGTATTAACCCGTGCCCCCCCCCCCCCCCCAGACCACGGCTCGGTGCTGCTGGACCGGGACGGGAAGAGGAAGCACACCCGGCCCACCTTCTCCGGACAGCAGATCTTCGCTCTGGAGAAAACCTTCGAGCAGACCAAGTACCTCGCGGGGCCGGAGCGCGCGAGGCTGGCCTATTCTCTGGGAATGACGGAGAGCCAGGTCAAGGTACACACACGCACGCACGCGCGCACACACACACGCACGCGCACACACACACACTTCTCCTAAAAACACACTTCACTTTCAAAAGATCCAAAGAGAAGAAAACCGGAAATGATAATAATGACTTTTCGTTTAAACACTCATTAAAAACACATTAAATCTAATGAACTCAAAATAACATTAAATTAATTACCTCCACATTTAGGAAAATGCTAATTCACCCATTTGAATTTAAACACACCTTTTAAAAACACATTTCCCACCATGCCTTTAGAAACTCACAGCATGCAGGAGATGACAGATATTTAAACCCATTCCTAAAAACACGCTTTCCTCAACATGAGACATGTTCCCTCGTCGCGAGGAGAGAGACACTGAGCTATCATTTCAACTCCTCAGACTCACAAACACTTGATGCTTTTAAAAACCTGCTCCTTATCAGTTCAACACGTTTTCTCTCATTTCATTTCAACTCTATTTATTTGCAGAAAATGAAAAACGAGCTTTTAATTATTTAGTTTGAACCCTCAGGCATCACGTGACCCCGAGGCCTCTGGAACATCCCATAATGCACGTGTCATGCAACACTTGTGCAGCGCGTCATTCTGCATCGAGTCCGCTTCATAAATGAAGTTTGATTCATATTATGTTGAAGTTTAAATATATTGATTTGAATTCAGTTTAAATTCTGCTCGTTGTTTCTGCAGAGCTACAAATACAAGATGCAGAGTTAGTGGCTCCGGACATAACACGGGAGAGAAGTGGACTGTGTGTGTGTGTGTGTGTGTGTGTGTGTGTGTGTGTGTGTGTGTGTGTGTGTGTGTGTGTGTGTGTGTGTGTGGGTGTGTGGGTGTGTGTTAATGAGAGGCGGCATATCACATCCCGCGTTGTTCTTCATGCAGAGTTAGATGATACACGCTGCTTCTGTCTGCAGGGTGAGGGTCTGTATATGGACAGACTGAGGAGATAAATCCGAGGTGACCGGACTTCTGGAAGTGTGTGTGTGTGTGTGTGTGTGTGTGTGTGTGTGTGTTTACAGGGACGTGCACAGACATTTGGAGGGGCTATTGCTCTAAACCGGAAAAAGGGCCTCCCCCCGATAAAAAACAGACCTTTTGAAAATTGTAACTTGTTTTTAATGTAAAAGAAACGATTATTACATCAACTAAATTGAACAGTAATTCACGTCTCATGACAAAATAAGCGAAGGCGACTACTTGTATTTGCACTTGATTTAAAAATGAAAACCAGGGACATTTTTTGTTTTGTGGTCCAAAGCTCATTAAAATATCTATTGTTAGTAACTATTAAAGACAACATGGGGACAATTCTGTGCTAATGTAGTTTGACCTTTGTAACTGCTGTGCAGTCATACTGATAAAATAGGGCCTCTAACTAATTACCTTAAATAAACTCACTAATTAATGAAACCCGTTCAAGACGCATTATTCTTATTCTTATCTTTCTTTATGAGCGCAGTAACGGTAAGGAATCTAATTACTTATTTATTTAGTATTCCATAACTTAGTAACAGAGATGGTCAAACTAAAGTAGAGACATGGCAGAAATCCTACAATGAAGCGGGACATTGAACTGTTCACCCGTGAGAGGGCGATCAAGAGAAGAGAGCGAGCGGCGCGTTGAGGGAGTTTACAGATGAAGACACAGAAAGACAGAAGCACAACAACAACAAGTAGCTATGTTTAGGTGTTTTTCTGTAAATAACCGCCGGTATCAAGAGGAAGTAAAGTCCCCTGGTTTGTCCCTTATACCCTAAGAGACAACTCAAAATCAAGTCTCCAAAATCCGACACTGAGGTGGTCTTAACGCACCGGCAGAGGACAGCGCGGACAAAGTGTGTTTCCCGCAGCGAGACGCTACGATACTGATTGAGGGCTCATCATGTTGATCCGGCCTCAACAGAACAAAGAAGAACAAACTCTCGCTCTCTCCAGAGGGGCAGGTCAGCCAAGAAGGCCAAACGGGCCGTTGCCCGGGCAACATCAGCCCGTACCCGTCCCTGTGTGTACGTGTGTGTGTGTGTGTGTGTGTGTGTGTGTGTGTGTGTGTGTGTGTGTGTGTGTGTGTAGATGGTGTTTAACATACACTTCCTCCTCAGAGGTAGATGGTTTCCGCAGCATCAGTTTCGTGGAGTGTTAAAGCAGATCTAAAAGAGAGAGAGAGAGAGAGAGAGAGAGAGAGAGAGAGAGAGAGAGAGAGAGAGAGAGAGAGAGAGAGAGAGAGAGAGGACGGGGAGATCTGCATGAGGGGGTATTTTCTTTATTTGGTGGTTCTCCAGGGAGTTGATGCAGGAGCTCTGACCCGGGTCCCGGAGCTCTGACCCGGGTCCCGGAGCTCTGACCCGGGTCCCGGAGCTCTGAACCCGGGCTGAGGGTTTCATTAACCCCGCAGAGGTCAGACATCAGGAGAGAATCAGTGTCTCTGCTTCACATGTCACAGCTTTAGTTCCTCCTGCAGGCTGAGGCTGATCTGAGATCAGTCTGAGGACCGGAGCTCTGACCCGGGTCCCGGAGCTCTGACCCGGGTCCCGGAGCTCTGACCCGGGTCCCGGAGCTCTGACCCGGGTCCCGGAGCTCTGAGGCTTTATTTCACTGATCCTGCAAACTGAGTTCAATCATGAAGAAAGTGGATTTATAAAATATATGAAAATGTTCGGAGTGATTTGAGTTTCATTCAGCCCTCAGAGCGGGTTTCTGTGTGACCCTGATCCTGACTCTCTGTTGAGGGTCTGCATCCTGAGGCTCAGCCTGGAGAGCACTCTGGAGATGAAACCTTTCGCCTTTTTGTTTGAGTGAATCCGGTAGATGTTGTATTTCTATAAAGAGTGGAAGCAGACCGCGGAGCTTTCTGCGTTAACCCGTGAAGGACGGACTCTGTCTCCGGTTGCTCTGCAGGAGGAGACGGACCCCTGCTGGGTTATCAGATGTATCCTGCACTCAGGAGGAGACACTTTCTTTAGTCAAGCGTATATCCTGCACAGTGCCCGGACTTCTGCACACATTGTATCTACAGGATGGAACCTTCACTTGTCTCAGCCCTGCAGATTCACGTCTTGAGTTCAGTCACGTTCTCTTGCCTTTCTTCAAGCGACGGAAGGGTTTCTTGATTTGTGTAAATCCTGCAGAGTTTTACATCGTTTTTCCAGGGAGTTTAAAACGTGCAGGAAGTCTCAGCATCAGGTGTGTGTGTGTGTGTGTGTGTGTGTGTGTGTGTGTGTGTGTGTGTGTGTGTGTGTGTGTGTGTGTGTGTGTGTGTGTGTGTTAATGAGCAGGGACGTGCACAGGTACGGGCTAATGTTGCCCGCGCAACAGCCCGTTTGCCCTTGTTGTCTGCCTGCCCCTCTGGGGCCGAATCAACATGATAAGCCCATCATTAGTAGCACATCTCGTCAGCGCTGTCATCTGTCCCCAGTCACGTGACTTTGTTTACAATCTGACAGCTGGAAGCAAAGGAAAGCGCTCCGGCCTCACATGGCTCTGGTGATCACACCATGCCGGCCTGGCTTTGGAGGCCAATCCCCGGGTCAGTCTGTCCCCGGAAATGTCCCGCGTTTTTAAATATGCTTATATTGATTTTGAGTTTTCTCAATGCAGTTAGAGGAGGGGACAAACCAGGGGACTTATCTTCCTCTTGACACCGTCGCTTATTTACAAAAAATACACCTAAATATACTTGTTATTGTGCTTCTGTCTTTCTGTGTCTTTCCATCCGTAAACTCCCTCACTCTCTCTCTCTTCTCTTGATCGCCCTCTCTCAGAGAACACTTCACTTCCCGCTTCATGTCTCTACTTCAGTTTGACCATCTCTGTTATGAAGTTATGGAATACTAAATAAATAAGTATTTAGATACGTTACCGTCACTGCGCTCATAAAGAATGATAAGAATAAGAATATTGAACTGGTTTCATTAATTAGAGAGTTATTTAAGGTAATTAGTTAAAGCCCTATTTCATCAGTGTGTCTGCACGGCAGGTACAAAGGACACACTCAAACAGAACTGTCCCCATTGTTTCTTTAGTTTCTAACATTAGATACTTTAATGAGATATGGACCGCTAAACTAAAAATGTGCCTGAATAACGAATTTAGCAGTTGGACATAAAAGTAAACAGAGAGTTACAATGACCGTGTTGTGTTTTTATTTTATTAAATGTTTACATTAAAAACAAGTTAGAATTTTCTGGGTGGGGGGGGGGGGGGGGGGGGACATTTCTCCAGTTTAGAGGAATAGCCCCTCCAATTGTCTGTGCACGTCCCTGTTAATGAGTGTGTGTTAATGAGTGTGTGTTTAATGAGTGTGTGTGTTAATGTGTGTGTTATTATCTGTGTGTTCTCAGGTGTGGTTCCAGAACCGGAGGACCAAGTGGCGGAAGAAGCACGCGGCGGAGATGGCGACAGCGAAGAAGAAACAGGACTCAGAGACAGAGAGGCTGAAGGGCTCTGATGAAGAGGAGGAGGAGGATGAAGACTACAACAAACCTCTGGACCCCAACTCTGACGACGAGAAGCTGCACGTGCTGCTCAAGAAGCACAAGCCCGTGCACGCGCTGCACGCCTCGGACAATGACAGCTCCTAATCTGCACATCAACAAAAATACACTTATTTTATTTCTGTTATTTCTTTTATCGTTTTATTGGTTTAATCTTCTTTTTTTTTTTTTTTTTCATTGTATTTTATTTGTATTTCTTTTCTTCCTTTACTTCCTGTTTCTGGAGATGAACTCGAACTCTCGGAGTCACACTTTTTCAGACTATAAGGATTTCTTTTTTGCAAATTGATGGATGAAGGACATCCGGTTCCGGTTCGTAGACTTCCGGATCCGGTTTGACGGTTTTCCGGTTCCGGTTCTTTGGACTCTTGTAAAAAAATACCCAGAACCCCCCGCTGTGATTCTCCGTGTTTTTGTACAGACCAGCTTTCCTTTCCTTTTGTATTCACTGCAGAGACTATAAACTCCAGTGGTCCCTGAACGCACCACCTGTACATACCGCCCCCCCCCACATTATTTATATGTGTGTGAAGCCTGTGTGTCACGGCGGGTTCAAATGTAATGCACTTTTATTTAATAAAATCTCAAATGCTTCCTGTTGTCCCCCCCCCCCCCCCTTAATGAGCTCACCTGGTTAATTAATTAACTCATTCATTAATGACGTCATTGAGTCAGTCATTAATGAGTTAATTTAACGGTCCATTTATCATCGGCTGCTTTCAGATATCACTTCATTATTATCATCATTATGGGACTTCCTGCTGGGATCGATTTTGATTCTTTGGTTTTATTACATTTTGAAATCTTAAATTCAAACTTTAAGACATTTCTGATATTTTTTTAACAGATCAAATTATTTTATTTACTTTAAAAAAAAAAAAAAACCGAAACGTTTAATAATTAAATAACACTTAAAGGTGGGGTGGGTAATTCACTTCAGAAACACTTCCATATATATTCCATGGAATAGCAATGAATATCTGAAGTGCTTTGAAGCCGTAGTTCTGTAGAAAGCTCGACCAATCATCTGAGCCGGCTAAAGTAACTGGATGGCCTACCTGCCTGTCAGCCTTCCATCTGTGCACAAACTCATCTCGTGCCCTCATTGGTCATGTGCGCGTTCGTGTGTGTTGGAGGAGGGGCTCTGTGAGGAAGTCTGAAGGGAGGGGCACATTGTTTCCGGTTACGTACTTTCAGATTCTCGCGCACTCGAGCTGTTTCTCGTTCCGACCTTTAAGAGAGAGATGAAGAAGAAATACAACGTGCTGCGTCGCAGCAGCTGATCATCCAATCAATGCTCAGTCTGTGAATAACACACATTTCATAAAGAACACATTAAAATACACTTCTGGAGGTTTGAGTAAAAGTATAAAAGTATTATCATCAAAATATAGTTAAAGACAGTAAAAGTAGTGATTGGTCCATTTCAGAATAATGTGTATGATCTGTTTGATAAAGATTACAGATCATTTGACTCTCCATGGATGAACCTCTGATCTACAGGAGGAAGAAGAAAAGAGAACAACATTATGAATACAAATAAATAAAAAAAGAGAAAATATTATTATCTAAAAGAAATGTAAACATAAATATAAATACAATGAATAGTTTAATATGTGGCGGCTAGCGCAGAAACAAGCTAATGCTAATTCTTCCGTCTTCATTGAAACACCTGGTGCTTTTCAACGTCCTGAGGGTCAAAGGATGAAACACATTACATCTAATGCACTCAATATAATACTTTATTATGAATAAAAAAGGATAAAATACTATTATTTATAAGAAAAGTGAACGTGAAAAATAAAATATACTGCAAATAAATAAATACAAAGAATAGTTTGAGTTCACGCGGGATGTGAATTAAAGCAGTGAGTTATTTCTGCTGTTAGCTACACATTGTGTGTGTGTGTGTGTGTGTGTGTGTGTGTGTGTGTGTGTGTGTGTGTGTGTGTGTGTGTGTCGTCCATCAGAGAGGCGACACACCTCTCTGTGTTCCAGGTGTAAACAACATGTAACACCTGTAGCTGAACACCTGTAGATCATCACCTGTAGCTGAGACTGATGGGCTCCTTTATAAAGAGCCTGTTGAGGTATCCATGTTCTACAACAGATTACACACAGGGACATGTGTTGAGGGGGGGGTCTTATCTCCCTGAAACAGCCTGCAAGCTGGAGATAAGGAGGAAGGAGAGGGTCCTCCATTATGAGGAGGAAGCGAAGGAGAAGGAGGAGGAGGAGGGGGATCCCTGAGCAGAGCCTCCATTAACCTGCAGAATGACTTCAGAGATTCAAAAAATAAATACATTTCCTTGTTCAGCAGATAATCTCCACATGTTATGAACACCGCTAAAGAAACTAGCTACAAAGGAACTACAGCACGGTCACATGACTTCACGTCACCACCGCTAAAGAAACTAGCTAGGCTGTAAAGGGACTACAGCACGGTCACATGACTTCACGTCACCACCGCTAAAGAAAGGCTGTAAAGGGACTACAGCACGGTCACATGACTTCACGTCACCACCGCTAAGCTAAAGGAGGCTAATGTTGGGCTATAAAGGAACTACAGCACGGTCACATGACTTCACGTCACCACCGCTAAGCTAAAGGAGGCTAATGTTGGGCTATAAAGGAACTACAGCACGGTCACATGACTTCACGTCACCACCGCTAAGCTAAAGGAGGCTAATGTTGGGCTGTAAAGGGACTACAGCACGGTCACATGACCTCACGTCACCACCGCTAAAGAAAGGCTGTAAAGGGACTACAGCACGGTCACATGACTTCACGTCACCACCGCTAAGCTAAAGGAGGCTAATGTTGGGCTATAAAGGAACTACAGCACGGTCACATGACTTCACGTCACCACCGCTAAGCTAAAGTTGGCTAATGTTGGGCTACAAAGGAACTGCAGCACGGTCACATGACTTCACGTCACCACCGCTAAGCTAAAGGAGGCTAATGTTGGGCTACAAAGGAACTGCAGCACGGTCACATGACTTCACGTCACCACCGCTAAGCTAAAGGTGGCTAATGTTGGGCTATAAAGGAACTACAGCACGGTCCCAATGACTTCACGTCACCACCGCTAAGCTAAAGGTGGCTAATGTTGGGCTATAAAGGAACTACAGCACGGTCCCATGACTTCACGTCACCACCGCTAAGCTAAAGGTGGCTAATGTTGGGCTACAAAGGAACTGCAGCACGGTCACATGACTTCACGTCACCACCGCTAAGCTAAAGATGGCTAATGTTGGGCTACAAAGGAACTGCAGCACGGTCACATGACTTCACGTCACCACCGCTAAGCTAAAGGTGGCTAATGTTGGGCTACAAAGGAACTGCAGCACGGTCACATGACTTCACGTCACCACCGCTAAGCTAAAGGTGGCTAATGTTGGGCTATAAAGGAACTACAGCACGGTCCCATGACTTCACGTCACCACCGCTAAGCTAAAGGAGGCTAATGTTGGGCTATAAAGGAACTACAGCACGGTCACATAACTTCACGTAACCACCGCTAAGCTAAAGGTGGCTAATGTTGGGCTATAAAGGAACTACAGCACGGTCACATGACTTCACGTCACCACCGCTATGCTAAAGGAGGCTAATGTTGGGCTATAAAGGAACTACAGCACGGTCCCATGACTTCACGTCACCACCGCTAAGCTAAAGGTGGCTAATGTTGGGCTATAAAGGAACTACAGCACGGTCCCATGACTTCACGTCACCACCGCTAAGCTAAAGGTGGCTAATGTTGGGCTATAAAGGAACTACAGCACGGTCACATGACTTCACGTCACCACCGCTAAGCTAAAGGAGGCTAATGTTGGGCTTTAAAGGAACTACAGCACGGTCACATGACTTCACGTCACCACCGCTAAGCTAAAGGAGGCTAATGTTGGGCTATAAAGGAACTACAGCACGTTCACATGACTTCACGTCACCACCGCTAAGCTAAAGGGGGCTAATGTTGCGCTATAAAGGAACTACAGCACGGTCACATGACCTCACGTCACCACCGCTAAGCTAAAGGTGGCTAATGTTGGGCTATAAAGGAACTACAGCACGGTCACATGACTTCACGTCACCACCGCTAAGCTAAAGGTGGCTAATGTTGGGCTATAAAGGAACTACAGCACGGTCACATGACTTCACGTCACCACCGCTAAGCTAAAGGTGGCTAATGTTGCGCTATAAAGGAACTACAGCACGGTCACATGACCTCACGTCACCACCGCTAAGCTAAAGGTGGCTAATGTTGGGCTATAAAGGAACTACAGCACGGTCACATAACTTCACGTAACCACCGCTAAGCTAAAGGTGGCTAATGTTGGGCTATAAAGGAACTACAGCACGGTCACATGACTTCACGTCACCACCGCTAAGCTAAAGGAGGCTAATGTTGGGCTTTAAAGGAACTACAGCACGGTCACATGACTTCACGTCACCACCGCTAAGCTAAAGGAGGCTAATGTTGGGCTAAAAAGGAACTACAGCACGTTCACATGACTTCACGTCACCACCGCTAAGCTAAAGGTGGCTAATGTTGCGCTATAAAGGAACTACAGCACGGTCACATGACCTCACGTCACCACCGCTAAGCTAAAGGTGGCTAATGTTGGGCTATAAAGGAACTACAGCACGGTCACATAACTTCACGTAACCACCGCTAAGCTAAAGGTGGCTAATGTTGGGCTATAAAGGAACTACAGCACGGTCACATGACTTCACGTCACCACCGCTATGCTAAAGGAGGCTAATGTTGGGCTATAAAGGAACTACAGCACGGTCCCATGACTTCACGTCACCACCGCTAAGCTAAAGGTGGCTAATGTTGGGCTATAAAGGAACTACAGCACGGTCCCATGACTTCACGTCACCACCGCTAAGCTAAAGGTGGCTAATGTTGGGCTATAAAGGAACTACAGCACGGTCACATGACTTCACGTCACCACCGCTAAGCTAAAGGAGGCTAATGTTGGGCTTTAAAGGAACTACAGCACGGTCACATGACTTCACGTCACCACCGCTAAGCTAAAGGAGGCTAATGTTGGGCTATAAAGGAACTACAGCACGTTCACATGACTTCACGTCACCACCGCTAAGCTAAAGGGGGCTAATGTTGCGCTATAAAGGAACTACAGCACGGTCACATGACCTCACGTCACCACCGCTAAGCTAAAGGTGGCTAATGTTGGGCTATAAAGGAACTACAGCACGGTCACATGACTTCACGTCACCACCGCTAAGCTAAAGGTGGCTAATGTTGGGCTATAAAGGAACTACAGCACGGTCACATGACTTCACGTCACCACCGCTAAGCTAAAGGTGGCTAATGTTGCGCTATAAAGGAACTACAGCACGGTCACATGACCTCACGTCACCACCGCTAAGCTAAAGGTGGCTAATGTTGGGCTATAAAGGAACTACAGCACGGTCACATAACTTCACGTAACCACCGCTAAGCTAAAGGTGGCTAATGTTGGGCTATAAAGGAACTACAGCACGGTCACATGACTTCACGTCACCACCGCTATGCTAAAGGAGGCTAATGTTGGGCTATAAAGGAACTACAGCACGGTCACATGACTTCACGTCACCACCGCTATGCTAAAGGAGGCTAATGGTAGGCATGATGATGCGTTTACACCTAACCCTTTATTCAAACTTTCCCATTGAAATCCAAGACCCAAGACTAATTTCACACATAGTGTGTGTCGAGCTTAATGTGTGTGTGTGTGTGTGTGTGTGTGTGTGTGTGTGTGTATGTGTGTGTCAGGCAGAGCTCACCTGCTGCTGTTGGAGCATGGAGATGTAATCTGTATTTATTCAGAGATAATCTCCTGTAATGATGTCTCACCTCTACCTCTACCTCACACACACACACACACACACACACACACACACACACACACACACACACACACACACACACACACACACACACACACACACACACACACACACACACACACACACACACACACACACACACACACTGACATAATCCAGTTTAACGTCTCTCTTAACATTTGTGTTTTTATCCTTGTGTTATTTTTATATTTCTCCGGTTCTTTATCTTTGTCTCCACTCCGGTTGTTCCTCAGTAATCTGACGGCTCTAGTCTCAATATTTATCACTTTAAAGCAAAGTAAGCCTGTAGTTATGATACATATAAATAAACATGTCAATGAATATTAGAAATATCAAATATTTAAAGTCAGTTAAGATATTGATAATGTGTTGAAATACCAACACGTTTAAATTTGCTTCGCTATTTATTGAGCTTTGTATTATTTTCCTATTTAATCTTCTTTTTAAAAATCATGTAATTAATGTAATCGTATATTTAAATTCACTTCATTGTTTTTTACTTATTATTATTTTTAATTCAAATCTTTTACATTTTCTATATTTTATTTAAATATTGTATGTTTGTATTTGTATAGTATTCTGTCTCAGTGTAAAGGATCCTCTCTTTTGATTAATGACGATGCAGAGCCGGTCGTGCCCCCCCCCTTCAGACCCCCCTCCCCTGTATTTTATTAGCACTAGCCGCTAAAATAACCTGTTAACACGAATCATAGTGCAGCAATAATAACCTCCTCAATCATATTTTAAAAGTCACGTCAAGCCGGCCGCAGTAATTCATCTCTATGCAAATACAGGGGGGGGGTCAGCCCATTAGTGAGGGGCTCTTAAAACGCATCTCTAGCTGCTTATAAAACACTGAGAATTATAGCAACTATTAGGCTAACATATGGACAGCATGCACTCTGCAAATAGAAGGCATGAAGTGTCAGGTCGGGGGGGCTCAGAGGAAATCACCGCCTGATTATACATGCATTCAGAGGGGGTCATAAATAAAGAGACACTGAGACGGTAATAAACTGCATTAATGGAATTAAAACAATGGAGACGGATCGCCGAGGGTCTGCAGAGACACAGCGCCACGCTTAGTACGAGCACCATGCTCTCAGTGTGTCTCTGTGTGTCTCAGTGTGTCTCAGTGTCGCTCAGTGTGTCTCAGTGTCTCTCAGTGTGTCTCAGTGTGTCTCAGTGTGTCTCAGTGTCTCTCAGTGTCTCTCAGTGTCTCTCAGTGTGTCTCAGTGTCTCTCAGTGTGTCTCAGTGTGTCTCAGTGTCTCTCAGTGTGTTTCAGTGTGTCTCAGTGTCTCTCAGTGTGTCTCAGTGTCTCTCAGTGTGTCTCCGTGTGTCTCAGTGTCTCTCAGTGTCTCCGTGTGTCTCCGTGTCTCTCAGTGTGTCTCAGTGTGTCTCAGTGTGTCTCAGTGTCTCTCAGTGTCTCCGTGTCTTTCAGTGTCTCCGTGTGTCTCAGTGTCTCTCAGTGTCTCCGTGTGTCTCTCGGTGTCTCTCAGTGTGTCTCGGTGTCTCTCAGTGTGTCTCAGTGTCTCTCTGTGTGTCTCAGTGTGTCTCAGTGTCTCTCAGTGTCTCAGTGTGTCTCTGTGTGTCTCTGTGTGTCTCAGTGTGTCTCAGTGTGTCTCAGTATGTCTCAGTGTCTCTCAGTGTCTCCGTGTGTCTCCGTGTGTCTCAGTGTCTCTCTGTGTGTCTCAGTGTGTCTCAGTGTCTCTCAGTGTCTCCGTGTGTCTCCGTGTGTCTCCGTGTGTCTCCGTGTGTCTCAGTGTCTCCGTGTGTCTCCGTGTGTCTCTGTGTGTCTCTGTGTGTCTCAGTGTGTCTCAGTGTGTCTCAGTATGTCTCAGTGTCTCTCAGTGTCTCCATGTGTCTCCGTGTGTCTCAGTGTCTCTCTGTGTGTCTCAGTGTGTCTCAGTGTCTCTCAGTGTCTCCGTGTGTCTCCGTGTGTCTCCATGTCTCTCAGTGTGTCTCCGTGTGTCTCAGTGTCTCTCAGTGTGTCTCAGTGTCTCTCAGTGTCTCTCAGTGTGTCTCAGTGTGTCTCAGTGTCTCTCAGTGTCTCTCAGTGTGTCTCAGGGTGTCTCAGTTTCTCTCAGTGTGTCTCAGTGTCTCTCAGTGTCTCTCCGTGTGTCTCAGTGTCTCTCAGTGTGTCTCAATGTCTCTCAGTGTCTCTCCGTGTCTCTCCGTGTGTCTCAGTGTCTCTCAGTGTGTCTCAGTGTCTCTCAGTGTGTCTCAGTGTCTCTCAGTGTCTCTCCGTGTGTCTCAGTGTCTCTCAGTGTGTCTCCGTGTCTCTCAGTGTGTCTCAGTGTCTCTCAGTGTCTCTCCGTGTGTCTCAGTGTCTCTCAGTGTGTCTCAGTGTGTCTCAGTTTTTGTCAGTGTGTCTCTGTGTGTCTCTCAGTGTGTCTCCGTGTGTCTCAGTGTGTCTCAGTGTCTCTCAGTGTGTCTCAGTGTCTCTCAGTGTCTCTCAGTGTGTCTCAGTGTGTCTCAGTTTCTCTCAGTGTGTCTCAGTGTCTCTCAGTGTCTCTCCGTGTGTCTCAGTGTCTCTCAGTGTGTCTCCGTGTGTCTCAGTGTCTCTCAGTGTGTCTCAGTGTCTCTCAGTGTGTCTCAGTGTCTCTCCGTGTGTCTCAGTGTCTCTCCGTGTCTCTCCGTGTGTCTCAGTGTCTCTCAGTGTGTCTCAGTGTCTCTCAGTGTGTCTCAGTGTCTCTCCGTGTGTCTCAGTGTCTCTCAGTGTGTCTCCGTGTCTCTCAGTGTGTCTCAGTGTCTCTCAGTGTCTCTCCGTGTGTCTCAGTGTCTCTCAGTGTGTCTCCGTGTCTCTCAGTGTGTCTCCGTGTCTCTCAGTGTGTCTCAGTGTCTCTCAGTGTCTCTCAGTGTGTCTCAGTGTGTCTCAGTGTCTCTCAGTGTGTCTCAGTGTGTCTCAGTGTCTCTCAGTGTCTCTCCGTGTGTCTCAGTGTCTCTCAGTGTGTCTTCGTGTCTCTCAGTGTGTCTCAGTGTGTCTCAGTGTCTCTCCGTGTGTCTCAGTGTGTCTCCGTGTCTCTCAGTGTGTCTCAGTGTGTCTCAGTTTCTCTCAGTGTGTCTCCGTGTCTCTCAGTGTGTTTCAGTGTCTCTCCGTGTGTCTCAGTGTCTCTCAGTGTGTCTCCGTGTCTCTCAGTGTGTCTCAGTGTGTCTCAGTGTCTCTCAGTGTCTCTCCGTGTGTCTCAGTGTCTCTCAGTGTGTCTCAGTGTGTCTCAGTGTCTCTCAGTGTGTCTCAGTGTGTCTCAGTGTGTCTCTGTGTCTCTCAGTGTGTCTCAGTGTGTCTCAGTGTCTCTCAGTGTGTCTCAGTTTCTCTCAGTGTGTCTCCGTGTCTCTCAGTGTGTTTCAGTGTCTCTCCGTGTGTCTCAGTGTCTCTCAGTGTGTCTCCGTGTCTCTCAGTGTGTCTCAGTGTGTCTCAGTGTCTCTCAGTGTCTCTCCGTGTGTCTCAGTGTCTCTCAGTGTGTCTCAGTGTGTCTCAGTGTCTCTCAGTGTGTCTCAGTGTGTCTCAGTGTGTCTCTGTGTCTCTCAGTGTGTCTCAGTGTCTCTCAGTGTCTCTCCGTGTGTCTCAGTGTCTCTCAGTGTGTCTCCGTGTGTCTCAGCTGCTGCAGATTCCTCTCTGTTCTGCACTCATTTATTCCCCACGGATCATTAGCCTCTCAGATCTGTTTCTGACGCTGATGATGCACTATGTCTCTTAATGCATCCCATAATGCACTATGTCTCTGAATGCATCCCATAATGCACTATGTCTCTGAATGCATCCCATAATGCAGTATGTCTCTGAATGCATCCCATAATGCACAGGGAGCGTTACAGATCTGAGACACATGAGGGAACAGCATTAAATAAAGGAGAGGAGAATGAAGCCTGACATCACTCAGGAAATATCATAAACAGGAAGTCATGGAGGACGGTAACGAGGCTTTTATTACTTTACCATGAGGCACATATTCAGGACTATATAGATCTATATATATATATCTTAGACCCAATTCCAGCTAAGCTGTTGAAGGAAGTTTTTCCATTAATTGGCACTTCTTTATTAAATATTATGAATATGTCTTTATTATCAGGCTATGTTCCACAATCATTCAAAGTAGCAGTGATAAAACCGCTTCTTAAAAAGCACAACCTCGATCCAGAGGTTTTAGCCAATTATAGACCTATTTCTAATCTTCCGTTCCTCTCAAAAATTCTTGAGAAAGCGGTCGCTAAACAGCTGTGTGATTACTTAAAAAACAATGATTTATTTGAAGATGTTCAGTCTGGCTTTAGAACACATCATAGCACAGAGACAGCTCTGGTTAAAGTCACAAATGACATTCTAATAGCCTCAGACAAGGGACTTGTCTCTATTCTTGTTTTGCTCGATCTCAGTGCTGCATTTGATACTATCGATCATGATATCTTATTGCAAAGACTAGAGCACTTAGTTGGCATACAGGGAACTGCTTTAGGCTGGTTTAGGTCCTATCTATCTGAACGCTCTCAGTTTGTACGTGTCAACGATGAATCTTCCACGCAAACCAAAGTTAGCCATGGAGTGCCACAGGGCTCAGTGCTCGGACCTATTTTGTTCACATTATATATGCTTCCGTTAGGCAATATTATAAGGAATCATTCTGTACATTTTCATTGTTATGCAGATGATACTCAACTATATTTATCAATCAAGCCTGATGAAATTAATCATCTAAATAAAATTCAAGACTGCCTCAAGGACTTAAAAACGTGGATGACCTTAAACTTTTTGATGTTAAACACGACCAAAACTGAAGTTATTGTACTTGGCCCGAAGAATCTACGAAACAAATGATCTAAAGATATACTAACGATGGATGGCATTAATTTGGCCTCCAGTGAGACTGTAAGGAATCTTGGTGTTATATTTGATCAGGATTTATCCTTTAACGCCCACATAAAATCAATTTCAAGGACCGCCTACTTCCATCTACGTAACATTGCAAAAATCAGGCATATCTTCCCTCAAAACGATGCAGAGAAACTAGTCCATGCATTTGTTACTTCAAGGCTGGATTATTGTAACTCTTTATTATCAGGGTGTACCAAGAAGTCAGTCAAGTGGCTTCAGCTGATTCAAAATGCTGCAGCTCGTGTACTAACCAGAGTTAGGAAAAGGGACCACATTACTCCTGTTCTGGCTGCCTTATGGCGCGTTTCCACTGCAGGCCTCGCTCGGCCTCGCTCGGCCTCGCTCGGCTTGGTTAGGCCTTATTAGGCCCGGCTCACTTTAATGCTGCGCTTCCATTACAGTTTAGGAACTGGGGTAGTTACTATAGTAACGCAGTGTAGGCGGAGCCGTGACGTCATCTTCAATGAGAGCCCCAGAAAAACAACACAGCCGTTAGCTCTTAGCACTCAGAGCTCGCAGCTCTTCATATCTGTTCAGAAACTAGACAGAAGTGAAACAAGTACAAACCACAGACTGCCTGTGTCATGGAGAATACAGTCGCTGGTTTATTTATGTCTGTAGGCCGTTGTTGTGAGTGTGGACGGTCGGAGCATATATAACGTTAGCTTAGCCAAGCTCCATTTAGAAAGCACGCATTTTAAAAGGGTTTTTCGCCTGCCGTCTGTCTGCAGACTTGTCAAAGCATTAATTCATGGTTTTTACTAACCGGTATCAGTATTTTGTTACTTCGGCATCATTTAGAAACGTGGATTACAATTAAATCACGGTCAAATATGTTCATCTTGTTGTAGTTGTAGCCCCCTTGCTAGCGATTCTCTCTCTAGTTTAGCATACTCAGCCCGACTCAGCCTGGTTGTTCCTGGCCCTAGAACCACCATTTTATGGGGCCAGAAAAAAGGTGAAAAAGTAAACCGGGCCAAAACTAGGCCAAGTGGAAACGCAACCAAAAACGGGCCCCGCACGGCTCGGCACGCTTAAAGCGAGCTACCCGCTGCAGTGGAAACGCGCCATTACACTGGCTCCCTATAGAACACAGGATAGAATTTAAAATTCTTCTTCTCGCCTACAAAGCCCTTAATGGGCAGGCGCCATCTTACCTTAAAGAACTCATTATACCCTACTGTCCTACGAGGGCATTGCGTTCCAAGAATGCAGGGTTGTTGGTTGTTCCTAGAGTCTCTAAAAGTACAATGGGAGCCAGAGCCTTTTCTTATCAAGCTCCACATTTGTGGAATCAGCTTCCAGTTTGTGTTCGGGCGGCAGACACCCTATCCGTTTTTAAGAGTGCGCTTAAGACCTTCCTTTTTGATAAAGCTTATAGTTAGGGCTGATTAGATTCAGCCCCTAGTTTTGCTGATATAGGCTTAGTTTGTCGGGGGACATCTTACTTCTTCCTTCTCTCTGTCTATACCTGTGTACTCTCATGTTCCGATTAACCCAGCTTCCCCAAATGTCTTTCTTTTTGGTGTCTATATACGCTGGGATCCGGAGTCATGGATGATCCTGCGGTCCTGTGTCCTGCATCGCGAGCCCTGGATCTTGAGTCGTGGCTGTGGTCCTGGATCATAGGTCCTGGATGGATATCCTCGTGGATTCATCTTCCTATTATACACACATGCATTTCCAAACATTTGGACTACCTATGTTGCAAATGTATTATCTTTTCAATTTACACACGGCATCTATTGCACGTCTGTCCGTCCTGGGAGAGGGATCCCTCCTCTGTTGCTCTCCCTGAGGTTTCTCCCATTTTTCCCTTTAAACTGTGGGGTTTCTCCAGAAGTTTTTCCTTGTACGATGTGAGGGTCTAAGGACAGAGGGTCTAAGGCCAGAGGGTCTGAGGACAGAGGGTCTAAGGACAGAGGTTCTAAGGACAGAGGGTCTGAGGACAGAGGGTCTAAGGACAGAGGGTCTAAGGATAGAGGGTCTAAGGATAGAGGGTTTAAGGACAGAGGGTCTAAGGACAGAGGGTCTAAGGACAGAGGGTCTGAGGACAGAGGGTTTAAGGACAGAGGGTCTAAGGACAGAGGGTCTAAGGACAGAGGGTCTGAGGACAGAGGGTCTGAGGACAGAGGGTCTAAGGACAGAGGGTCTGAGGACAGAGGGTCTGAGGACAGAGGGTCTGAGGACAGAGGGTCTGAGGACAGAGGGTGTCGTATTGTCATACTGATATTCTGTACAAACTGTGAAGTCCACTGAGACAAATGTAACATTTGTGATATTGGGCTATAAATAAACATTGATTGATTGATTGATATATTGGATCAGAATACCTGTATCCGTCCCACAGAGGAGACGTTATGGTTACAGCAAAGAGCCAGAGACGGGTTCATATATCTCAAGAAGCATAAGAAATATGAAAGATTTACACGAATAAAAAATGATTTATGTATTATAAAGTACATTTGAACTGTGCCTGTGGCTATGTATGCATATATTATTATGTACACTTATTTGTATTTACTTTTGTTTGGCCTTAGGATGGCGATAATTGGATGACCATTTTAGTTTTCACTTCATACAGCACTGTAAATTGCATGAAATTGCTGTTTTGTTGTGTTGATGAAAGCGTAACTAAGGAGCACTATTGGAGTGACTTTGATGGTTATTGGACTCAGGATGAATTCATTTGGATTCCCGCTGTATGAAGAAATGAAAGGACTGCGCGGAAGTGGAAACAATTCACAAAGGGATTAAACTGTTTAAAACACGTGCTCAAAGTAAGCCGGATGTTGCCGATGTGTTTATGTGGATTCAAACGTCGTAAATAATCTACAAAATGGAGGAGACCGATCTGATCGGAGCAACTGACAAATAATCCAACTGAAACCGGCATGGACAATGACTGTGTTTTAAAAATGCGCTTATCCAGAAAAGCCCGGTTTGGACACTTTACGGGCAGAAGAGACATTTCTATTAAAGAAAGAATAATACATTTCTGTCTTTTTATGCCTTTAATACTAACTTGAATTTTTATTAAAATTAATTAGTCAATTAGTTTTTATATTTTATTGTAATGTAGAGACAAGGCTTTTAGTGACAATCATGTATTGCGTTACAATTATATGTAAAAAAAAAGAAACAAAGTCAAAATATGATATTTGGCCTCAAATCATCTGAGGCCTGGCGCCCCCCCTGCGCCCCCCCTGCGTCCCCCCTGCGCCCCCCAGGTTGGGAACCACTGATCTAGGAGAAGACAGTTATTTTGTTTATGTTTTATAGTTTCTGCAGAGGTGTCAGACTCTTCATTATTATGTATTATGTTCGTTTTTCATGTCTTTTTGGTAGTTTTATATTTGTTTTGGTCATTTAGCATTGCTTTGTTGACATGTTGCATCTGCTGTTAGTCAGTGTCTTCTGTTGCTCATTGAGCATTGCTTTCTAGTCTGTGTATTTGTGTTCGTTTAAAAATACAGAACTTTGGACAGATGAAAAAACATCACACTTTTACACGTTGACATAATCCACTATTTCACATTTCCCACTAGGGTTGGGATTTCTGCAAAAATATTCCAATGGGAATTGAAGCTGGGGATTTAATGCATAATTGCTGTAATTGGATATTAAAATAATACTTTAGTATTTAGTAGTTTAGTCCTAGGTACTGTTCACAACTTTAGCTTTAAGTCTTTACTGTTCAGAAATGTGAGAGTCTGTTTCTGATGTATTGGTTGAATGTATTTGGTGTGAATGAGAAACGTCTAGCATTAATCCTGCATTCACTTATGATTCATCGCAGCATTTGAACTAAAACTTAGCTTTAAACCAGAAAATGACATTATTTTACATAATCCACCATTTCACATTTCCCTCTAGGCTGCAGAGGGATTCCTGCTAAATATTCCAAGGGAAGTTAAGCTGAGGAATTAATGATTATTTGTTCACTTTGGATATTAAAATCACCCTTTTGATGAGATGGTACTGTTCTCTGCTGAGGCTACCGCGCACAGAAATACACTGAAGAGTTGTTTTTGATTTATAGGCTGGATTTATTTGGTTCAAACAGTAAAATATATAGTTTTCTTCATGCATTCACTTTATCTCCGAAGACCTGAAAGGCTATAGCTCTTCGCAGTCTTAGGAATGCTTTAAGGATTTGGTTTCTACGTCTCTTTTTGAAAAACACCATAAATATGATCATAATGTCATTTAACTTAAGAAGGACTTAATGGCAGGTTTAGATGCAAGTCCTAGAGAACACACAAGGACTGTCTAGAAAGCAAAGCTACTGAGGACGAGGGGAGACGAGCAAAAGAAGACCCTGAAACAGTTTAGATATGTCAATGGAAATCTGAGGTCACAGGCTCCTCCCACAGAGCAACTCAATAACACAGATACAAGAGTACAGGTAAATAAAATAAAATAGAATAGAAATAGTGCAGAATAGTCTATAAGTACAGTCATTGGAATATTGATGAGTTGCAACCAGATGAATGAAATGGATGTTGTTTCAAAGTTCAGGTGTTGAACCGTCTGATGGCCTGCGGGAGGAAGCTGTCTCTGAGTCTGGTGGATAGAAAATGGTGTATTGATGACTGAACGCTCTTTGTGTCGGTGGAGCTTCTCGTTGTGACCTTGTCTCTCCGGCCGACCCCCCCCCCTCTGTTTGGTTTATTGAGTGACCGCAGACACACCTCGTTCCTCTTAAATGGGTTTTCATTTTTTATTGGCAGGCCGCTGACGGCTTGTTTAGTCGAGGCTCTTTACACTTTAACAGCTCGCCGTATCAAAAGCTGTTTTAGTGGCGGCTGTAAAGTCAAGCAGAATGAAATCAGAGGAAAAGCCGCCGCTCAGCAGAAACCCAGAGGAAGGTGTGGAGCCTCTTCATCCTCGTTAACGTAATCACAGAACAAAGCAAACAGAGACGTGTCAGCGGGGAAAGCAGAGGGTGACGGGTTCTCTGGAACAAATCAGATGTTAGAAGTCTCTGTACGTGACGGGGGAAGACAGAAGTTATTAGAGGGTTGGGACGTGATGTTCAGAGGATTATTGGATCAGAAAGTCTTTTTTGGAAGGTTTGTTTGTGGTCATTAATGTTTGTGTAGGTTTGTGTTAAGTCATGTATCTTCGTGTTAGATTCTGTGAGTTCGTGTAAGCTCGTGTACGTTCGTGTACGTTCGTGTAAGTTCGTGTAAGTTCGTGTAAGTTCGTGTACGTTCGTGTACGTTCGTGTAAGTTCGTGTACGTTCGTGTACGTTTGTGTACGTTCGTGTAAGTTCGTGTACGTTCGTGTACGTTTGTACGTTCGTGTACGTTCGTGTAAGTTTGTGTACGTTCGTGTAAGTTCGTGTACGTTCGTGTAAGTTCGTGTAAGTTTGTGTAAGTTCGTGTACGTTCGTGTAAGTTCGTGTACGTTCGTGTAAGTTCGTGTAAGTTCGTGTACGTTCGTGTAAGTTCGTGTAAGTTCGTGTACGTTCGTGTACGTTCGTGTAAGTTCGTGTACGTTCGTGTAAGTTCGTGTAAGTTCGTGTAAGTTCGTGTACGTTCGTGTACGTTCGTGTAAGTTCGTGTACGTTCGTGTACGTTCGTGTACGTTCGTGTAAGTTGGTGTACGTTCGTGTAAGTTTGTGTACGTTCGTGTAAGTTTGTGTACGTTCGTGTAAGTTCGTGTACGTTCGTGTACGTTCGTGTAAGTTTGTGTACGTTCGTGTAAGTTTGTGTAAGTTTGTGTAAGTTTGTGTAAGTTTGTGTACGTTCGTGTAAGTTCGTGTACGTTCGTGTACGTTCGTGTAAGTTCGTGTACGTTCGTGTAAGTTCGTGTACGTTCGTGTAAGCTTGTGTAAGTTTGTGTAAGTTTGTGTAAGTTTGTGTAAGTTTGTGTAAGTTCGTGTACGTTCGTGTACGTTCGTGTAAGTTTGTGTACGTTCGTGTAAGTTCGTGTACGTTCGTGTAAGCTTGTGTAAGTTTGTGTAAGTTTGTGTAAGTTTGTGTAAGTTTGTGTAAGTTCGTGTACGTTTGTGTACGTTTGTGTACGTTCGTGTACGTTCGTGTAAGCTCGTGTACGTTCGTGTAAGTTCGTGTAAGTTTGTGTACGTTCGTGTAAGTTTGTGTACGTTCGTGTAAGTTCGTGTACGTTCGTGTACGTTCGTGTAAGTTCGTGTAAGTTTGTGTACGTTCGTGTACGTTCGTGTACGTTCGTGTACGTTCGTGTAAGCTCGTGTACGTTCGTGTAAGTTTGTGTACGTTCGTGTACGTTCGTGTAAGCTCGTGTACGTTCGTGTAAGTTCGTGTAAGTTTGTGTACGTTCGTGTAAGTTTGTGTACGTTCGTGTACGTTCGTGTAAGCTCGTGTACGTTCGTGTAAGTTTGTGTACGTTCGTGTACGTTCGTGTAAGTTTGTGTACGTTCGTGTAAGTTTGTGTACGTTCGTGTACGTTCGTGTAAGCTCGTGTACGTTCGTGTAAGTTTGTGTACGTTCGTGTACGTTCGTGTACGTTCGTGTAAGCTTGTGTAAGTTTGTGTAAGTTTGTGTAAGTTTGTGTAAGTTTGTGTACGTTCGTGTACGTTTGTGTAAGTTTGTGTAAGTTCGTGTACGTTTGTGTACGTTTGTGTACGTTCGTGTAAGTTCGTGTAAGTTCGTGTACGTTTGTGTACGTTCGTGTACGTTCGTGTAAGCTCGTGTACGTTCGTGTAAGTTTGTGTACGTTCGTGTAAGTTTGTGTACGTTCGTGTACGTTCGTGTACGTCGTGTACGTTCGTGTAAGCTCGTGTAAGTTTGTGTAAGTTTGTGTAAGTTTGTGTAAGTTTGTGTAAGTTCGTGTAAGTTCGTGTAAGTTCGTGTACGTTCGTGTACGTTTGTGTACGTTCGTGTACGTTCGTGTACGTTCGTGTAAGCTCGTGTACGTTTGTGTAAGCTCGTGTATGTTCGTGTACGTTCGTGTACGTTCGTGTACGTTCGTGTAAGCTTGTGTACGTTCGTGTACGTTCATGTACGTTCGTGTAAGCTCGTGTACGTTTGTGTAAGCTCGTGTACGTTCGTGTACGTTTGTGTACGTTCGTGTACGTTCGTGTAAGCTTGTGTACGTTCGTGTACGTTCGTGTACGTTCGTGTACGTTTGTGTACGTTCGTGTACGTTTGTGTAAGCTCGTGTACGTTTGTGTACGTTTGTGTATGTTCGTATGCGTTTGTGTACGTTTGTGTAAGCTCGTGTACGTTTGTGTAAGTTCGTGTACGTTCGTGTACGTTCGTGTACGTTCGTGTACGTTCGTGTAAGTTCGTGTACGTTCGTGTAAGTTTGTGTAAGTTTGTGTACGTTTGTGTACGTTCGTGTACGTTTGTGTAAGCTCGTGTACGTTTGTGTAAGCTCGTGTACGTTCGTGTACGTTTGTGTACGTTCGTGTACGTTCGTGTAAGCTTGTGTACGTTCGTGTACGTTCGTGTACGTTGGTGTACGTTCGTTTACGTTTGTGTAAGCTCGTGTACATTTGTGTATGTTCGTATGCGTTTGTGTACGTTTGTGTAAGCTCGTGTACGTTTGTGTACGTTTGTGTACGTTCGTGTACGTTTGTGTACGTTCGTGTACGTTCGTATGCGTTTGTGTACGTTTGTGTACGTTTGTGTACGTTTGTGTAAGCTCGTGTACGCTCGTGTACGTTCATGTACGTTCGTGTACGTTTGTGTACGTTCGTGTAAGCTCGTGTACGTTCGTGTACGTTTGTGTACGTTCGTGTACGTTCGTGTAAGCTCGTGTACGTTTGTGTACGTTCGTGTACGTTCGTGTACGTTCGTATGCGTTTGTGTACGTTTGTGTACGTTCGTGTACGTTCGTGTACGTTTGTGTATGTTCTAAAAAACACAAACTGTATAGAAAGCAATGCAAAACTACCAGAAAAGCTGCAAACTACTAAAACAAGACCCTCGGGAACTAAAACTAGATGCAACACGTCAACAAAACAACTGAAAATGACCAAAGTGTTTAAAGACAATGGAAGAGGTAAAATGTTGATCCCTGCAAATAGAAACCTGGAGGCTGCGAGTGGAAACAGAGAGACTCAACAAAGACAGGAAGTCGATGCTCCAATGATCATTCTGTGGGGGTTGGTTTCTTTAAGCAGTGGGTCAGGTCAGAACCAGTATCATGGATAAAGACCCCCCCCCATGTGACAGACAATAACTGAGTGTATGAAAGTGTTTCCTCTGAACTTCAGACCCTCTTGGTATGGATTATGGAGATTCCTCGCTGTATTATGAGTCTTCAGTATCGACTCAGATCTGCAGAGGAAATACAGAGGCTCTCTTTTACTGTGGAGATTAAATTAGACTCATGGTGACCTTGGTGGTGGGGCAACCTTTGACCTCTGACCCGGGTCTGTCTGGTCATCTGCTCGCAATTTAAGAAAAAAAAGACTGTCTAAAAAATGTGGGAACAAATAAAAAACATTTCCGATAACATTTTCCAAAAAATTAATTTGTTAAATATTGAAAGAACAAATAAAAATGTTGTGTTACATTTTGAAAATAATAATATAAGATTTATTGTGTGGAAAGAACTACATTTAGGGTAAAAATCCTTGCATTTCTTTTATATCGCAGAAAAAATAATAACGTTGCAATGTCAGTATTCTCCAGCAGCTCTTTGTGCTCGTTCTGGAGCTTGTTTTGTTAAAGACAGCGGCTTTAAATTGAATGATATTCCCTGATTATTTAGTGTCTGCAGGTACAAACCTCAGATATAAGGGTAGATGCATGTGGAAGATGTTTGGCAACATATCTGCAGGTAATAAACAAACCTTATATACTGTGTTCAGGTTACATTCAATCCTTCCATTTATTTTATATCGCAGAAGAAATCAAAATAACTTTGCAAGATTAAATTAGACTCATGCACGGTGACCTTCAATCAATCAATACTTAGGCCTTGGATCAATGATTCTCCGACTGCACGAGGAGGTCAGATTCTGGGATATTTCAAGCTTCTAGTCTTTATCATCAGGTGCGAAGCAGCGAAAGCAGGTTTATTACCAGGTGCAGACTCTGCAGAGTAACAGAGTCTGAGAGCAGGACTCGGGGGGGGGGGGGGGGGGGGGGGGGCTTTGAGGGAGTATTTTATTAAGAAAATCAGATCAAAGATCAGAAAAGAAACCAGTGTTAAAGACGTAACGTGTAAAAGTGCATGAACGGCCACTAAGCGTCTTTGAGCGTCAGGACAAGCGCTATAAAAACCCACGTATTATTATTATAATCATTATTACTAATGACATCATCAATAAGTAAGTGAAACGTGAGTTTAGTGAAAGGAGGCCGCCTAACGCTATGCCGGAAGACTCTGTCTGTGGACATTCTCGCTGCTGATCGGGATCTGGAGACCTCTGTTGTTGTGTGTTAATGTGTTTATGTTGC
>JAPTMU010000351.1:33580-55011 GCA_028583405.1 Pogonophryne albipinna | reverse complement strand
GACAGAACTGGACTCCTCACAGCAGTGAACTTCAGCTCAGGTTCAAAGACTCTATTTTTCATACTGTACAAAGAATCAAGAAAGATATTGGTTTAAATGAATGAAGTATTGACTTTAATACACTGATATACATTCCATTAAACAATACTAAATACTAGATCACCTACACATCAATTAAGTTGAGGGGTTTTTCCATGCAAAAAGTTACATTTAGATGTTAACAAGCAATATGACTTTGTCAGCTTTCTAATTTAATGTATTGAAGGCAAAGATATTTAACACATAGTGAGAACTGCTACTATTTATCTCTCAATATTGTCTGTAAAAAACGTGGTAAAAGTGATTCTTTCAGTGAGACAACAGAGCAAGCTTCTACAGTTGCACTACGTTTTGATAACAGTTCAATATTATTTTGATAACATATTTCAATGTTGATGAATTTCATACTGTTCATTTATAATCTGATTACAATTAAAAAATAATTATATCTACAGCCCCTAAACACACAAACACACCTCTTTCATAAATAACACACTTGTTCTGCAATAATATGTTTTATGTTTCCTGTCATTTTGGTTAGGAAAGGACATGCCTGAAAGACACGACATGTTCTCCTTCTCTGAGGGTCAAGAAGAAACATCCAAGAGGAACATAAAGCTGATGTTATGAGATTTTAAGACCAGTACAGGACATTCACTAAGAACACTACTTTTATTGTGAAAACAAAGATCTGCACACCGAATATTTTTGTAGTCTATCAGGACCATCATTTGTTTGTGACGCTGCCTGCACCTCAGAGAAGGGGTGGTTATAGTCAGGCTTATAAAGTGTGGCGAAAAAACATAGTCAGCTGATCGAATGCAGCTATTTCCACATCTACACTCCATCAGCTGATTAATTTCTATGTGCCTCACTTTATGAGCTTCACATCACTTGTGCCTTGAACCGCAGAGTTTGCAACGTCACAAATAAATGGGGCCCAATCTTCAGTCAGATGTGAATGTGTAATCTAACATTTTTCAGTAAGAATAATGGACGAAAGGAGTTGCAAATACAATTTATTGAAATGTAAACCAAAGTTAATCAAATGTTTAAATAAAAAGCACATATGGGACGAAAGGTGTATAAACCTATTAAATGTATAAGTAAACACATGTAGTCAATAAAGTGACAGACTAGGCCTGTGCAGTTGGTATCATCTATGCCCAGCATGGGCTCCTCCATCAGGCCTGGTCCTTCCTCCATCAGGCCTGGTCCTCCTCCATCAGGCCTGGTCCTCCTCGCAGAGAGAAGACCCTCAGTCCTCTCCAAACCAACAGACAGGACGTCCATCACACGGAGGTTTCTCCCTGAAGTCTCAGCGCTCTCTGGACACCACGCTGTCTCAATCCGTCCATCACACGGAGGTTTCTCCTGAAGTCTCAGCAGCTCTCTGGACACCAGCCTGTCCTCAATCCGTCCACACTGAATATGAGAGGGGGAAAATGAAAATAATAAAATGCTTTGACAATAAGAATATAAAGTTAACCGTTGAGTTGCTCAGTTTTTTAGATTGTCAATACTATTACTGTATAACTAATATCTCAGGTTAAGAGGCACATTCAAATAAAGATTGGTCTTTAAATACATGTTGTCTTTGAATTGTTTGTCTAAAGTCAAGGATCTAGAACTGGTACTTAGTTTTAATGATACAGTCTGGTTATTATGCTGTTTGGAGGAGGCCTCACAGGTAAGAGCACTAACTAGCTACCATCACATGTACCTTAGCTTGACTTAAATGTATTAAACGTATGGTTCAGTCATGGCAAAATATAAATAACTAATGTCATGCAAACATTAATATTTGCTTGATTCCAGAGTTGAATTTAGCACAATTGCATACAAACGTTAAGGGATTTTAGGATTCTGAAGTCTTCGTTCTAAATAGAAAATAGCATGGTTAATTTACAAAGGCTTTAAAAACACAGCAGGAGCCCAAGACAATTATAAAACGTGTCATTATTTCAGTACAGTTCAATTGGTTTTATTTTCATAAACGGTTATCAACCGTTAGTGCCAAAGCAGTAGGCTATAATATATTAATTACTGCTGTAGACTACAACCACTACTTGTTTAGCTAGCATAAACTCAACAAAGCTAGCGTTAGCTGGCTGACTGACGTTATTTTGCCGCTAAACTGCACGATATAAAACGGTGGTCTTCAAAGCGGATTTAATCCTCAATCACAATAATAATATTCAAAGTAATACTGGGCAAGGAATGGGCAAAATGTACCGTTGATTGATGCGCCATGTCAGCGGACTGGTAGCGACACGAACCGTTAGCCCGCAGTCTCCAGTCACGGGAGCCTCGTCCTTCTGATAGCTCCGCCCCTTCGCTCCAACCCCCCCCCCCACATCTACAGGTGAAAATTACTTTTGCGACACATTTATCGCAAGAAGTGTAGCAAAAGTCAAGACCGTAGATTCGTCGATTTATACTGCCACAGAGCAGATTCGTCAAGTTGTAATGACTGATTTGAGAGGTTGTAATAACCAAGTTGCAGTTGTAATGGAAAATATATTTAAAAAATTTGTATTTTTCTGCACGTGAACATTTCATCACTAAGTTCATTTTTTTTCTACAAGCTACAAAACTTTTTTTTTTCTTCTGTGACTTCAAATTTGGTTCACAGTTACGTGGATATTTTATACAAGTGTACATTTGGTTCATAGTTACGTGGATATGTTATACAAGTGTAAATGTATGCACACAAACTCAGATTTTTTTTCTGCAAGTGCTCACATCAGGTTTTACACGCTCTCGCATTTAGCATCATATCTACCTTCATACTAGAGCTGTGGCGCAGTGGGCTAGAGCTATGGCGCAGTGGGCTAGAGCTGTGGCGCAGTGGGCTAGAGCTGTGGCGCAGTGGGCTAGAGCTGTGGCGCAGTGGGCTAGAGCTATGGCGCAGTGAGCTAGAGCTGTGACGCAGTGGGCTAGAGCTGTGGCGCAGTGGGCTAGAGCTGTGGCGCAGTGGGCTAGAGCTATGGCGCAGTGGGCTAGAGCTGTGGCGCAGTGGGCTAGAGCTGTGGCGCAGTGAGCTAGAGCTGTGGCGCAGTGGGCTAGAGCTGTGGCGCAGTGGGCTAGAGCTGTGGCGCAGTGGGCTAGAGCTGTGGCGCAGTGGGCTAGAGCTGTGGCGCAGTGGGCTAGAGCTATGAAGCAGTGGGCTAGAGCTGTGGCGCAGTGGGCTAGAGCTGTGGCGCAGTGGGCTAGAGCTGTGGCGCAGTGGGCTAGAGCTGTGGCGCAGTGGGCTAGAGCTATGGCACAGTGGGCTAGAGCTATGAAGCAGTGGGCTAGAGCTGTGGTGCAGTGGGCTAGAGCTGTGGCGCAGTGGGCTAGAGCTATGAAGCAGTGGGCTAGAGCTATGAAGCAGTGGGCTAGAGCTGTGGCGCAGTGGGCTAGAGCTGTGGCGCAGTGGGCGAGAGCTATGGCGCAGTGGGCTAGAGCTGTGGCGCAGTGGGCTAGAGCTGGGGCGCAGTGGGCTAGAGCTGGGGCGCAGTGGGCTAGAGCTGGGGCGCAGTGGGCTAGAGCTGTGGCGCAGTGGGCTCGAGCTATGAAGCAGTGGGCTAGAGCTGTGGCGCAGTGGGCTAGAGCTGGGGCGCAGTGGGCGAGAGCTATGGCGCAGTGGGCTAGAGCTGTGGCGCAGTGGGCTAGAGCTGGGGCGCAGTGGGCTAGAGCTGGGGCGCAGTGGGCTAGAGCTGGGGCGCAGTGGGCTAGAGCTGGGGCGCAGTGGGCTAGAGCTGTGGCGCAGTGGGCTCGAGCTATGAAGCAGTGGGCTAGAGCTGTGGCGCAGTGGGCTAGAGCTGTGGCGCAGTGGGCGAGAGCTATGGCGCAGTGGGCTAGAGCTGTGGCGCAGTGGGCTAGAGCTGGGGCGCAGTGGGCTAGAGCTGGGGCGCAGTGGGCTAGAGCTGTGGCGCAGTGGGCTAGAGCTGTGGCGCAGTGGGCTCGAGCTATGAAGCAGTGGGCTAGAGCTGTGGCGCAGTGGGCTAGAGCTGTGGCGCAGTGGGCTAGAGCTGTGGCGCAGTGGGCTAGAGCTATGGCACAGTGGGCTAGAGCTATGAAGCAGTGGGCTAGAGCTGTGGCGCAGTGGGCTAGAGCTGTGGCGCAGTGGGCGAGAGCTATGGCGCAGTGGGCTAGAGCTGGGGCGCAGTGGGCTAGAGCTGGGGCGCAGTGGGCTAGAGCTGTGGCGCAGTGGGCTAGAGCTGTGGCGCAGTGGGCTAGAGCTGTGGCGCAGTGGGCTAGAGCTATGGCGCAGTGGGCTAGAGCTGTGGCGCAGTGGGCTAGAGCTGTGGCGCAGTGGGCAAGAGCTGTGGCGCAGTGGGCTAGAGCTGATGCTCAGACCAGAGGAGCTGGGGAATACCGGTTCAATCCCTCTGGACCCTGGGGGGATCGTCACAGTACTGATGAGTCACATGTCTGATGTATAATAACAATAAGTGTTATTTATAAAAAGCTTTTCCTGGAAGGTTTCTAATTTCTCTAACCGCCTGCTGCTTCCCCTCCTCTCTCCTCGGTTCCCCTCCTCTCTCCTCTCTCCTCTCTCCTCGGTTCCCCTCCTCTCTCCTCTCTCCTCGGTTCCCCTCCTCTCTCCTCTCTCCTCGGTTCCCCTCTGTCCGGCAGTGGCTCAGTCAGTAGGGGCTTGGACTGTGAGCTGGTTCAAGTCCCCGACCAGACCTACATATGGAGTGTGGACTTCTAATCCTGGTGCTAGACTCCTGGTGCTAGACTCCTAGTGCTAGACTCCTGGTGCTAGACTCCTGGTGCTAGACTCCTATTCCTAGACTCCTAGTGCTAGACTCCTGGTGCTAGACTCCTGGTACTAGACTCCTGGTGCTAGACTCCTGGTACTAGACTCCTGGTGCTAGACTCCTGGTGCTAGACTCCTGGTTCTAGACTCCTAGTCCTAGACTACTGGTACTAGACTCCTGGTGCTAGACTCCTGGTGCTAGACTCCTAGTGTGCTAGACTCCTAGTGTGCTAGACTCCTAGTGCTAGACTCCTGGTGCTAGACTCCTAGTGCTAGACTCCTAGTGCTATACTCGTGGTGCTAGACTCCTGGTTCTAGACTCCTAGTGCTAGTCGAGGAGAGAGGAGTCGAGGAGAGAGGAGTTGAGGAGAGAGGAGTCGAGGAGAGAGGAGTTGAGGAGAGAGGAGTCGAGGAGGGGAGTCGAGGAGAGGGATCGAGGAGAGAGGAATCGAGGAGAGAGGATTTTAGGACAACATGTTCCTGTAAAATCTTCAATATAATAATAAATCAATCATATTTTTATTTTTCTAGTTTTTCTTTCTCCATTTTTTATTTAGTTATTAAAATATTTTTAATTCAGTTTTTTTATTTTTGTTCTTGAAAATATGCATTTGTTATTTTATTTATTTAATGTGTTGAATATAAAGTTCAGTGTATTTAGATATTTTTTAACAAATGTATTTCTTTGAAAACATAATTTCAGCTTTATTTATTTGGTCCTCAGAATAAAAAGTTGAAGCTTTGTTTCATTTTAGTTTACTTTTTATAGTATTTTTCTTCTACTTTTAAAATGTATATTTGAATTTGATCTTTGTATTATTACTTCCACTGTGGTAGATACATTTAAAATGTATGTATCATTACTTCCACTGTGGTAGATATATTTAAAATGTATGTATCATTACTTCCACTGTGGTAGATATATTTAAAATGTATGTATTATTACTTCCACTGTGGTAGATATATTTAAAATGTATGTATCATTACTTCCACTGTGGTAGATATATTTAAAATGTATGTATCATTACTTCCACTGTGGTAGATATATTTAAAATGTATGTATCATTACTTCCACTGTGGTAGATACATTTAAAATGTATGTATCATTACTTCCACTGTGGTAGATATATTTAAAATGTATGTATCATTACTTCCACTGTGGTAGATACATTTAAAATGTATGTATTATTATAAATGTATTTGTATTATTTCCCTAAGACCTAAGGGCCGACAGGTGGCGCTGTTTGTTTCACAGACAGTTGCTCTCAGTCACCTGACCTCTGACGTCACCGGGGCGGAAGATGTTCCCTGTTTGAAAATGCTAACAACAACAACAGGATAGTTAGCCTGTTAGCGGATTCAAAGTGTTTACAAAGTGTTTCATGTTTTCACTGAAGCAGAGAAGTAGTTTTATAAAGTGTATGAATGCTCCCGACGGCTCGACACTGAAGATCCAGCAGGTAAACCCTTTATTTCACTTTACAAACACTGTTTGTTTACGTGCAGCTAGCATGATGCTAACAGGCTGTGGTGTTGGTTCAAAGTAACGGTCCTTTTGTTTAATAGCCGTTATTTCAGCCGTTATCTCTCCGGTTCTGTGCGGCCAGTAGCGGCGCCAGAGATGTCTTTTGGGGGTGCTGTGGGGTAGCTCGACGTTTCATAGAGGGTGCTCCAACATGTGGGGTTTCCCATGAAGGTACCGGGCGCTGCAGGGGAATGTTCTACTGCAACACACACACACACACACACACACACACACACACACACACACACACACACACACACACACACACCCGAGAAGATTTTTTTTAAATATTGAAGTTAAAGCATCAACCTGGTGCACTTTGAGAGCAACATGAAGAGATATGGATACATCTCTCTTCACCCATTTGAAACAGAACTGGAAACAGATTTAGTTTTTCTTTATGGATACTCTGCTAGAATCCACTTCAAGACACTGGTACTTGCGTACCATGCTGCGAATGGATCTGGCCCTTCCTACATCCAGGACATGGTTAAACCGTACACCCCAGCACGTGCACTCCGCTCTGCATCAACCAAACGGCTCGCTGCACCCTCGCTGCGAGGGGGACCCAAGTTCCCATCAGCAGAAACACGTGGGTTTGCTATCCTGGCTCCAAGATGGTGGAATGAGCTCCCATTGACATCAGGACAGCAGAAAGCTTACACACCTTCCAGACTGAAAACTCATCTCTTTCAACTCCACTTCGAGCAATAGAACTATTAACAAAGCACTTATATACTAATAAAGAGCTGGCTTACCTAAAGCCAGTTGAGAAGCACTTGAAATGTTTGGCTCTATGAAACCTGATGTACTTTATGATTCAGTTTTCTTCAAGGTTGTATTTTGTTGGTCGAACGCACTTATTGTAAGTCGCTTTGGATAAAAGCCTCAGCTAAATGTAATGTAATATTTTACAAATCTGTTTTTCATGTATTACTCTTATATTACTATCTGACATCACATACATCGTAGCCTTAAAGTTCGCAGTTTATTTTAAAAATTAAAAACATTTTTTTTTTAATATAACTCTCCGGGTCTATCCGGTTTGAGTCCCGGGTTGCGTTCCGATAATCCAAAAATCAGCTCCTAAATTCTAACCCTATCGTCTATCCCTTGACCTCTGAGTGAAAGGTCACAGGGTTAAGGGATAGTGGATAGGAGAATTCAAAAGGACTTAGGAGAAGAGACTGCAGTACTTTAGAGAATCGACTGCACTTTCACTATCCCACGTGTTTCTGATGCGCCAGCGGACGTCCTGAATGTGCGTCTGCTGCTGTGGGGAAACTATGGAAACTACAGTTTTCTATACAGCGGACTACAAACATGGATGTTCAATAAGAAGGAGGGACTACTGTAAACTCATCTAGAGACTCTGCACCGTGCTCTGATGCTGTTGCTTTAGGCTTTATGAACGTGGACAACAGAGAAACAGATTCTTCAGGACCAAAGTTGGAATTGAAATAAAAAAGGAAAGTGAAACTTCTGCTCGTCCCCCTCTCCCTCCGGTCCACATTAATACAAATGATCCCAATACGTATGATTGATGAAAAGATAAATCAATACAGATGTATTTATTATAAACGTTAGTCCTTAACATCTATCACTGTGTATATCACCATTCAAACATCTTTTAAAAGTTGAACAAACTCCACACAGCTCAGTAAAGACTGTGAGATGTTGACTTTATTTGATCATTTCAGTAAAAAGTAACGTTCATATTTCTCTCTTTGATTATAATACTGATGAACGTTCAGAACAAAGCACTTTGGCAACTTCCCACATACGTTTTAAAAAGCTTAATAAGCACCGTAACTTTCATGATATCATTTCTCCGTCATAATCGGTTGTTTCCGTGAACGGCCGTCTGTTGAGTGACGGCAAATGCTGCGGCTGCAATGCATTGTGGGGCAGCACTTTCTCCTCTCCTCTCGGTGAGGGAGGTCCAGTGGTTCCTAAGCTAAAGGAGGTTATAAAGGAAGTTTGAAACCTCCTTTCCTTTCATCTAGAGAATTGGAACGGCTCTTATCATGGCTGCCAGTGAGGGCCTTCCGGGTCATTTCACTCCGTTAGGAAGGTTCCTGAGAGAAATGGACTATTGGAACGCAACCCTGGTGTTTTAACGTATAACTTGTGGGACGAACAACTGGTGATATTCTATAACGGAATAGGCAGATGTATCAGGGGCGTGGCCTTTGTCGAATAACCAGGAAATACACATTTCGATCGCTTCTTCTGTCGTTTACATAAATCTGTTGGTATATTCGGCTCCATAGGAACACTTTGATGCACTTTCAGTCCCAGTGTGTGAGGTTGTGGTTGTGATGCCGATATGCGGACGCGTACAGCGAGGACTACAAAAAGACACACGAGGTGACTGGGGGTGTGTGTTCAAAACATTGCACGCTTGAATAAATCATTTAAACCATTATTTTTGCCAGACTTATTACTGAATATCGTTCTTAATGTGATACCAAGTCCATCTGAGACCCGTGTACACCTTCAGACAGCCTCCAGTGAAGCACACAGTGTTTACTCACAGTTTGAAACATCTCTGTTGCCGGAAATACATCCGCGGAGGAGCCGCGGAGGACCCATCAGTGTCTCCTCGGTTAGAGCTCCTCCAGAGAGCCTCCTCTCTCCTCCCTCCTCGATCCTCGCTCCTCTCTCCTCGGTTAGAGCTCCCCAGAGAGCCTCCTCTCTCCTCCCTCCTCGATCCTCGCTCCTCTCTCCTCGGTTAGAGCTCCCCAGAGAGCCTCCTCGATCCTCGCTCCTCGATGTGCATTTAGAGAAATGAGATGTCCTTCAACATGGCGCGCTGAAATCCATTTCCGGGTCACTACCGGAGGACCGAGGAGTCGAGGAGTCGAGGAGTCAAGGAGTTGAGGAGGGGGAATTAGAGTATTGAGAAGCCTCTTTAGTGTGTTAGGTCTAACTCTAGTGTGTGTCACCGGTCAGTCACCGCGGGCGGAGCTACAGGTGATCCGGGAGAGCTTTCTAACGGACTGTATATATTTACTCTTCTTGCTGTTATTTCCTTTGACTTCTTGCTGTCCCTGCTCCAGGGTTGCTGCCGTTGAAATGTGTCACTAACTGTCAACTGAGTGGATGACGGAGTTTTTACTGACTTGGCGCTGGCTTGCCTTTCATACTCGCCGTTTTCTTTGACGTGACAAACTCTCAAATGTCGAATGAGATTTGTGGTATTAAATTGTCGTTGTTGCGTTCCACCACGAGCGATTTCTGCTTCACACACGTTGCATACCGATATTTTATCGTCACCTTCAAATACTGCCAGACCGGTGAAGCCATGTTGGCGAGCTTGTTTTGCCGCGCACAGAGAAAAGTGTCATGTATTTGACGTCATGTGATCGGCTCTCCTGATCGGCCTTTATAGAGAGCACCGATCGATCGGCCGAGAGTCAATATCGGCCGACAACGATCGCTATCGGAGCATCCCTAAATAATATAATGTATAATCATCACTAGAGTGACTATAGTTCCATATCAATCAATCAATGTTTATTTATAGCCCATTGTCACAAATGTTACATTTGTCTCAGTGGACTTCACAGTTTGTACAGAATATCAGTATGACAATATGACACCCTCTGTCCTCAGACCCTCTGTCCTTACACCCTCTGTCCTCAGACCCTCTGTCCTCAGACCCTCTGTCCTCAGACCCTCTGTCCTTAGACCCTCTGTCCTCAGACCCTCTGTCCTCAGACCCTCTGTCCTCAGACCCTCTGTCCTCAGACCCTCTGTCCTTAGACCCTCTGTCCTTAGACCCTCTGTCCTCAGACCCTCTGTCCTTAGACCCTCTGTCCTCAGACCCTCTGTCCTCAGACCCTCTGTCCTTAGACCCTCTGTCCTCAGACCCTCTGTCCTTAGACCCTCTGTCCTCAGACCCTCTGTCCTCAGACCCTCTGTCCTTAGACCCTCTGTCCTTAGACCCTCTGTCCTCAGACCCTCTGTCCTTAGACCCTCTGTCCTCAGACCCTCTGTCCTCAGACCCTCTGTCATTAGACCCTCTGTCCTTAGACCCTCACATCGTACAAGGAAACACTTCCAGAGAAAACCCACAGTTTAAGGGAACATGGGAGAAACCTCAGGGAGAGCAACAGAGGAGGGATCCCTCTCCCAGGACGGACAGACGTGCAATAGATGCCGTGTGTAAATTGAAAAGATAATACATTTGCAACATAGGTAGTCCAAATGTTTGGAAATGCATGTGTCTGTAATAAGAAGATGAATCCACGAGGATGTCAACAATCTTGTGGGAGCCATCAGGGAAGTAGTATGGTGAGTCAGGCAGGACCGCAGAGACAGGTTCAGCCACGACTCGAAGTCCAGGACTCAGATCCAGTGCTCAGGATAGAGGATCCAGGACACACGACCACAGCAACAGGATCAGCCTCGACTCCGGATCCCGGCGTAGATATGGACACAAAAAAGAGATTTGGGGGAAACTGGGTTAATCGGAACATGAGAGTACACAGGTACAAACAGCCAGAAAGACGGAGTAAGGTGCCCCCCCCAACAGTCCAAGCCTATAGCAGCTAAACTAACGTGTCTACATTAGGGCTGTCAGTCGATTAAAATATTGAATCGCGCATTTTGTATCTGTTCTAAATTAACCTTAGAGGAATATTTTTCAAGTTTTGAATACTCTTATCAACATATGAGTGGACAAATATGCTTTATATGTGTGTTTATTATCATTTGAACAATGACAAATATTCTCATGAATATTAAACACAACAACCTCTGAACATTACAAATATTCGCCTCAATTCAACCTGGAACCTCTCATGCAATAATACAATACAAAGTGTGTGTGTGTGTGTGTGTGTGTGTGTGTGTGTGTGTGTGTGTGTGTGTGTGTGTGTGTGTGTGTGTGTGTGTGTGTGTGTGTGTGTGTGTGTGTGTGTGTGTGTGTGTGTGTGTGTGTGTGTGTGTGTGTGTGTGTGTGTGTGTGTGTGTGTGTGTGTGTGTGTGTGTGTGTGTGTGTGTGTGTGTGTGTGTGTGTGTGTGTGTGTGTGTGTGTGTGTGTGTGTGTGTGTGTGTGTGTGTGTGTGTGTGTGTGTGTTCGTTGGAGCTATGTGTATGCTCGAACGGGAGCTGCCTGGACGCTGCAATCATGTTGCGCGCACTATCCGAGCTGAGTGTGCTGACTTTTCGTACAATGTCCCTCTGTCTGGCTTCCTGCATAAAGTCAAGTGCTCGGCGCAGTTGTCGGCGAAATGTCGCTCCTCTGTTTTCATTGAAACAGCTCCTTATATCCGTTAGCGCAGCTAGCTAGCACCAGATGCTAACAACAGCAATACACGTAAGGTCTCTCTCTCGCTCGAGCCACACACACACACACCCTCCCGGTCCTCCCGATGGCCAGTCGGTGCCTGCCGGTGAGCGTGGAAGTGTGGTCTGCCGCAAACGGGCAGCAGGAGCGGGGCTGTCAGCATCAGCTTGTAGATGGTATTTTAAACTCGATGCGCTCTGAAACTACGGGGCGGCCGAGGACAAAAAATACACATGCGTTAATCGCGTTAAAATAATTAGTGGCGTTATTAACGCGTTAACTTGACAGCCCTAGTCTACATACATGCACTCCCTTAGGATAGGTTGAGGGAAAAGGGTAGCAAGTAAGAAGTAGGAAACAGAGGTGGAGAGGCACGCAGGGAGAGAGGTCCCCACTGGAACCTGAATTGGTTAGAGGTAGGAGTAGGTCTGTGGCTACGCTCCACACTCCCGGGCCGGGCTAGGCCTTCTCTGCAACCTGTTACCCTCTATTAGAACCTCGAGAGGTCAGAGAGGGGAAAGGTTTGGATAAAGTTTTAAATATAAGATCTAAGTTTTTAGGATTTAAGTGAAAGAGTAAGAACTAAAATATATAGGTGAAGAGGCACAACGTATCTACGTCAATGCACTCTTATTAGATTATTTTATTTGATCACTATAAGCTTTATCAAAAAGGAAGGTCTTAAGCGCACTCTTAAAAACGGATAGGGTGTCTGCCGCCCGAACACAAACTGGAAGCTGATTCCACAAATGTGGAGCTTGATAAGAAAAGGCTCTGGCTCCCATTGTACTTTTAGAGACTCTAGGAACAACCAACAACCCTGCATTCTTGGAACGCAATGCCCTAGTAGGACAGTAGGGTATAATGAGTTCTTTAAGGTAAGATGGCGCCTGCCCATTAAGGGCTTTGTAGGCGAGAAGAAGAATTTTAAATTCTATCCTGTGTTCTATAGGGAGCCAGTGTAAGGCAGCCAGAACAGGAGTAATGTGGTCCCTTTTCCTAACTCTGGTTAGTACACGAGCTGCAGCATTTTGAATCAGCTGAAGCCACTTGACTGACTTCTTGGTACTCCCTGATAATAAAGCGTTACAATAATCCAGCCTTGAAGTAACAAATGCATGGACTAGTTTCTCTGCATCGTTTTGAGGCAAGATATGCCTGATTTTTGCAATGTTACGTAGATGGAAGTAGGCGGTCCTTGAGATTGATTTTATGTGGGCGTTAAAGGATAAATCCTGATCAAATATAACACCAAGATTCCTCACAGTCTCACTGGAGGCCAAATTAATGCCATCCATAGTTAGTATATCTTTAGATCATTTGTTTCGTAGATTCTTCGGGCCAAGTACAATAACTTCAGTTTTGGTCGTGTTTAACATCAAAAAGTTTAAGGTCATCCACGTTTTTAAGTCCTTGAGGCTGTCTTGAATTTTATTTAGATGATTAATTTCATCAGGCTTGATTGATAAATATAGTTGAGTATCATCCGCATAACAATGAAAATTTACAGAATGATTCCTTATAATATTGCCTAACGGAAGCATATATAATGTGAACAAAATAGGTCCGAGCACTGAGCCCTGTGGCACTCCATGGCTAACTTTGGTTTGAGTGGAAGATTCATCATTGACACGTACAAACTGAGAGCGTTCAGATAGATAGGACCTAAACCAGCCTAAAGCAGTTCCCTGTATGCCAACTAAGTGCTCTAGTCTTTGCAATAAGATATCATGATCGATAGGATCAAATGCAGCACTGAGATCGAGCAAAACAAGAATAGAGACAAGTCCCTTGTCAGAGGCTATTAGAATGTCATTTGTGACTTTAACCAGAGCTGTCTCTGTGCTATGATGTGTTCTAAAGCCAGACTGAAAATCTTCAAATAAATCATTGTTTTTTAAGTAATCACACAGCTGTTTAGCGACTGCTTTCTCAAGAATCTTTGAGAGGAACGGAAGATTAGAAATAGGTCTATAGTTGGCTAAAACCTCTGGATCGGGGTTGTGCTTTTTAAGAAGCGGTTTTATCACTGCTACTTTGAATGATTGTGGAACATAGCCTGATAATAAAGACATATTCATAATATTTAATAAAGAAGTGCTAATTAACTGAAAAACTTCCTTCAACAGCTTAGTTGGAATTGGGTCTAACATACACGTTGATGGTTTAGAAGAGAGAATCATTGAATTTAATTGTTCAAGGTTAATGGCTGAAAAGCATTCTAGTTTACTATCTAGTGTAATATTAGAACTTAGGTTTCCGGGAGCTGTTGATAACACTATACTGGTCAAAGGCAAGAGGTCATTAATTTTGTTTCTAAGAGTAACAATTTTATCGTTAAAAAAGCACATCAAATCATTACTACTGAGTGCTATGGGAATAGAAGGCTCAATCGAGCTGTGGCTCTCTGTCAGCCTGGCTACAGTGCTGAAAAGAAATCTTGCATTATTCTTATTCTCATCTATTAATGAAGAGTAGTAGGCTGCTCTCGCTTTACACAGTGCTTTCTTATATTCATTGAGAGTAATATGCCAAATTAAACGAGATTCTTCAAGTTTAGTGGAACGCCATATCCTTTCAAGTTGTCTCGACTTTTGCTTTATTTAGCGGGTTTGGGCATTATGCCATGGAGCTAATCTATGTTGTTTTATTTTCTTCTTTTTCAAAGGAGCAACAGAGTCTCATTTTATTCGCAGCGCATCTGTAGCACTATCAACAACATGATCAATTTGGGGTACATTTTGTATAAGTTTCCTCCCCTACATGCAGACATGCTATCGAGTTAAGTATTGGTGGAATCTCTTCCTTAAATGTGGCTATAGCACTAACAGATAGGTTTCTGCTGCAGGAGCTTTTGACTAATGCTTTGTAGTCTAGTAACAGTACTTCAAAGGTTACTAAGAAATGGTCGGATAAAGCAGGATTATGCGGTTCCACTATATATATATATATATTTATACTCACACTGGGGTGACGTCAGGACTCCCTAACCAGCTGTGTGTGTTCAGTTTAAAATGTTTAGATTAGTATTCATTTAGTAGGCGTTTGAGAGCAATTATAACACTTTAACCTGATGATTTAATACTTCTTCTCTGCAGGATCTCTGAGGACCAATCAGTTCTGAGCATGCAGTCAGAGCTGCTGATAGGATGGCAGCAGGAGAGGGCGGGGCTTACTCAGGAAGTGAGTCGTCTGCACGAAGATCTAGCCGAGAGTCGAGCCGGGAGAGAAGAGCTGGAGTCAAGAAACAGAGCTCTGAATGAGAGGGTGAGAGAAACTGATGAATGAGAGGGTGAGAGAGAAACAGATGAATGAGAGGGTGAGAGAGAAACTGATGAATGAGAGGGTGAGAGAGAAACTGATGAATGAGAGGGTGAGAGAAACAGATGGATGAGAGGGAGAGAGAGAAACAGATGAATGAGAGGGTGAGAGAAACAGATGGATGAGAGGGAGAGAGAGAAACAGATGAATGAGAGGGTGAGAGAGAAACTGATGAATGAGAGGGAGAGAGAGAAACAGATGAATGAGAGGGAGAGAGAGAAACAGATGAATGAGAGGGTGAGAGAAACAGATGAATGAGAGAGAGAGAGAGAAACAGATGAATGAGAGGGTGAGAGAGAAACAGATGAATGAGAGGGTGAGAGAGAAACAGATGAATGAGAGGGTGAGAGAGAAACAGATGGATGAGAGAGAGAGAGAGAGGGTGAGAGAGAGAGACAGGGTGAGAGAAACAGATGAATGAGAGGGTGAGAGAGAAACAGATGAATGAGAGGGTGAGAGAGAAACAGATGGATGAGAGAGAGAGAGAGGGTGAGAGAGAGAGACAGGGTGAGAGAAACAGATGAATGAGAGGGTGAGAGAGAAACAGATGGATGAGAGGGTGAGAGAGAAACAGATGGGTGAGAGAGAAACAGATGAATGAGAGGGTGAGAGAGAAACAGATGAATGAGAGGGAGAGAGAGAAACAGATGAATGAGAGGGTGAGAGAGAAACAGATGAATGAGAGGGAGAGAGAAACAGATGAATGAGAGGGTGAGAGAGAAACAGATGAATGAGAGGGTGAGAGAGAAACAGATGAATGAGAGGGAGAGAAAAACAGATGAATGAGAGGGAGAGAGAGAAACTGATGAATGAGAGGGAGAGAGAGAAACAGATGAATGAGAGGGTGAGAGAGAAACTGATGAATGAGAGGGAGAGAGAGAAACAGATGGATGAGAGGATGAGAGAGAAACAGATGAATTAGAGGGAGAGAGAGAAACAGATGAATGAGAGGGAGTGAGAGAAACCGATGAATGAGAGGGAGAGAGAGAAACAGATGAATGAGAGGGTGAGAGAGAAACAGATGAATGAGAGGGTGAGAGAAACAGATGAATGAGAGAGAGAGAGAGAAACAGATGAATGAGAGGGTGAGAGAGAAACAGATGAATGAGAGGGTGAGAGAGAAACAGATGGATGAGAGAGAGAGAGAGAGGGTGAGAGAGAGAGACAGGGTGAGAGAAACAGATGAATGAGAGGGTGAGAGAGAAACAGATGAATGAGAGGGTGAGAGAGAAACAGATGGATGAGAGAGAGAGACAGGGTGAGAGAAACAGATGAATGAGAGGGTGAGAGAGAAACAGATGGATGAGAGGGTGAGAGAGAAACAGATGAATGAGAGGGTGAGAGAGAAACAGATGAATGAGAGGGTGAGAGAGAAACAGATGAATGAGAGGGAGAGAGAGAAACAGATGAATGAGAGGGTGAGAGAGAAACAGATGAATGAGAGGGAGAGAGAAACAGATGAATGAGAGGGTGAGAGAGAAACAGATGAATGAGAGGGTGAGAGAGAAACAGGTGAATGAGAGGGTGAGAGAAACAGATGAATGAGAGGGTGAGAGAGAAACAGATGAATGAGAGAGAGAGAGAGAAACAGATGAATGAGAGGGTGAGAGAGAAACAGATGAATGAGAGGGAGAGAGAGAAACAGATGAATGAGAGGGAGTGAGAGAAACAGATGAATGAGAGGGAGAGAGAGAAACAGATGAATGAGAGGGAGAGAGAGAAACTGATGAATGAGAGGGTGAGAGAGAAACAGATGAATGAGAGAGAGAGAGAGAGAGGGTGAGAGAGAAACAGATGAATGAGAGGGAGAGAGAGAAACTGATGAATGAGAGGGAGAGAGAGAAACTGATGAATGAGAGGGAGAGAGAGAAACAGATGAATGAGAGGGTGAGAGAGAAACTGATGAATGAGAGGGAGAGAGAGAAACAGATGGATGAGAGGGTGAGAGAGAAACAGATGAATGAGAGGGAGAGAGAGAAACAGATGAATGAGAGGGAGTGAGAGAAACAGATGAATGAGAGGGAGAGAGAGAAATAGATGAATAAGAGGGTGAGAGAGAAACAGATGAATGAGAGGGAGAGAGAGAAACAGATGAATGAGAGGGTGAGAGAGAAACAGATGAATGAGAGGGTGAGAGAGAAACAGATGAATGAGAGGGAGAGAGAGAAACAGATGAATGAGAGGGAGAGAGAAACAGATGAATGAGAGGGTGAGAGAGAAACAGATGAATGAGAGGGAGAGAGAGAAACAGATGAATGAGAGGGTGAGAGAGAAACAGATGAATGAGAGGGAGAGAAAAACAGATGAATGAGAGGGAGAGAGAGAAACTGATGAATGAGAGGGAGAGAGAGAAACAGATGGATGAGAGGATGAGAGAGAAACAGATGAATTAGAGGGAGAGAGAGAAACAGATGAATGAGAGGGTGAGAGAGAAACAGATGAATGAGAGGGAGAGAGAAACAGATGAATGAGAGGGTGAGAGAGAAACAGATGAATGAGAGGGAGAGAGAGAAACAGATGAATGAGAGGGTGAGAGAGAAACAGATGAATGAGAGGGAGAGAAAAACAGATGAATGAGAGGGAGAGAGAGAAACTGATGAATGAGAGGGAGAGAGAGAAACAGATGAATGAGAGGGTGAGAGAGAAACTGATGAATGAGAGGGAGAGAGAGAAACAGATGGATGAGAGGATGAGAGAGAAACAGATGAATTAGAGGGAGAGAGAGAAACAGATGAATGAGAGGGAGTGAGAGAAACCGATGAATGAGAGGGAGAGAGAGAAACAGATGAATGAGAGGGTGAGAGAGAAACAGATGAATGAGAGGGAGAGAGAGAAACAGATGAATGAGAGGGTGAGAGAGAAACAGATGAATGAGAGGGAGAGAGAGAAACAGATGAATGAGAGGGAGAGAGAGAAACAGAGAATGAGAGGGAGAGAGGAAACAGATGAATGAGAGGGTGAGAGAGAAACAGATGAATTGAGAGGAGAGAGAGAAACAGATGAATGAGAGGGTAGATAGAGAGAAAAACAGATGAATGAGAGGGAGAGAGAGAAACAGATGAATGAGAGGGTGAGAGAGAAACAGATGAATGAGAGGTGAGAGAGAAACAGATGAATGAGAGGGTGAGAGAGAAACAGATGAATGAGAGGGTGAGAGAGAAACAGATGAATGAGAGGGAGAGAGAGAAACCGATGAATGAGAGGGAGAGAGAGAAACAGATGAATGAGAGGGTGAGAGAGAAACAGATGAATGAGAGGGTGAGAGAGAAACTGATGAATGAGAGGGTGAGAGAGAAACAGATGAATGAGAGGGAGAGAGAGAAACAGATGAATGAGAGGGAGAGAGAGAAACAGATGAATGAGAGAGAGAGAGAGAAACAGATGGATGAGAGAGGATGAGAGAGAAAGTAATGAGAATGAGAGGGGTGAGAGAAACAGATGAATGAGAGGGTGAGAGAGAAACAGATGAATGAGAGGGTGAGAGAGAAACAGATGAATGAGAGGGAGAGAGAGAAACAGATGAATGAGAGGTGAGAGAGAAACAGATGAATGAGAGGGTGAGAGAGAAACAGATGAATGAGAGGGAGAGAGAGAAACAGATGAATGAGAGGGAGAGAGAGAAACAGATGAATGAGAGGGTGAGAGAGAAACAGATGAATGAGAGGGAGAGAGAAAACAGATGAATGAGAGGGGAGAGAGAAACAGATGAATGAGAGGGTGAGAGAGAAACAGATGAATGAGAGGGTGAGAGAGAAACAGATGAATGAGAGGGTGAGAGAGAAACAGATGAATGAGAGGGAGAGAGAGAAACAGATGAATGAGAGGGTGAGAGAGAAACAGATGAATGAGAGGGAGAGAGAGAAACAGATGAATGAGAGGGTGAGAGAAACAGATGAATGAGAGGGTGAGAGAGAAACAGATGAATGAGAGGGTGAGAGAAACAGATGAATGAGAGGGTGAGAGAGAAACAGATGAATGAGAGGGAGAGAGAGAAACAGATGAATGAGAGGGAGAGAGAGAAACAGATGAATGAGAGGGAGAGGAGAGAAACAGATGAATGAGAGAGAGAGAGAAACAGATGAATGAGAGGGTGAGAGAGAAACAGATGAATGAGAGGGTGAGAGAGAAACAGATGAATGAGAGAGAGAGAGAGGGTGAGAGAAACAGATGAATGAGAGGGTGAGAGAGAAACAGATGAATGAGAGAGAGAGAGAGAAATGATGAATGAGGGGAGAGAGAGAAACAGATGAATGAGAGGGTGAGAGAGAAACAGATGAATGAGAGGGAGAGAGAGAAACAGATGGATGAGAGGGTGAGAGAGAAACAGATGAATGAGAGAGAGAGAGAAACAGATGAATAGAGGAGTGAGAGAAACAGATGAATGAGAGGGAGAGAGAGAAACAGATGAATGAGAGGGTGAGAGAGAAACAGATGAATGAGAGGGAGAGAGAGAAAACAGATGAATGAGAGGGTGAGAGAGAAACAGATGAATGAGAGGGTGAGAGAGAAAACAGATGAATGAGAGGGAGAGAGAGAAACAGATGAATGAGAGGGAGAGAGAGAAACAGATGAATGAGAGGGTGAGAGAGAAACAGATGAATGAGAGGGAGAGAGAAACAGATGAATGAGAGGGTGAGAGAGAAACAGATGAATGAGAGGAGAGAGAGAAACAGATGAATGAGAGGGTGAGAGAGAAACAGATGAAGAGAGGGAGAGAAAAACAGATGAATGAGAGGGAGAGAGAGAAACTGATGAATGAGAGGGAGAGAGAGAAACAGATGAATGAGAGGGTGAGAGAGAAACTGATGAATGAGAGGGAGAGAGAGAAACAGATGGATGAGAGGATGAGAGAGAAACAGATGAATTAGAGGAGAGAGAGAAACAGATGAATGAGAGGGGAGTGAGAGAAACAGATGAATGAGAGGGGAGAGAGAGAAACAGATGAATGAGAGGGTGAGAGAGAAACAGATGAATAAGAGGGAGAGAGAGAAACAGATGAATGAGAGGGGTGAGAGGAGAGAACAGATGAATGAGAGGGTGAGAGAGAAACAGATGAATGAGAGGGAGAGAGAGAACAGATGAATGAGAGGGTGAGAGAGAAACAGATGAATGAGAGGGTGAGAGAGAAACAGGTGAATGAGAGGGTGAGAGAAACAGATGAATGAGAGGGTGAGAGAGAAACAAATGAATGAGAGGGAGAGAGAGAAACAGATGAATGAGAGGGTGAGAGAGAAACAGATGAATGAGAGGGAGAGAGAAACAGATGAATGAGAGGGTGAGAGAGAAACAGATGAATGAGAGGGTGAGAGAAACAGATGAATGAGAGGGAGAGAGAGAAACTGATGAATGAGAGGGAGAGAGAGAAACAGATGAATGAGAGGGTGAGAGAGAAACTGATGAATGAGAGGGTGAGAGAGAAACTGATGAATGAGAGGGTGAGAGAGAAACAGATGAATGAGAGGGAGAGAGAGAAACAGATGAATGAGAGGGAGAGAGAGAAACAGATGAATGAGAGAGAGAGAGAGAAACAGATGGATGAGAGAGAGAGAGAGAGAGGGTGAGAGAGAGAGACAGGGTGAGAGAAACAGATGAATGAGAGGGTGAGAGAGAAACAGATGAATGAGAGGGTGAGAGAGAAACAGATGGATGAGAGAGAGAGACAGGGTGAGAGAAACAGATGAATGAGAGGGTGAGAGAGAAACAGATGGATGAGAGGGTGAGAGAGAAACAGATGAATGAGAGGGAGAGAGAGAAACAGATGAATGAGAGGGTGAGAGAGAAACAGATGAATGAGAGGGTGAGAGAGAAACAGATGAATGAGAGGGTGAGAGAGAAACAGATGAATGAGAGGGTGAGAGAAAGAGATGAATGAGAGGGTGAGAGAGAAACAGATGAATGAGAGGGTGAGAGAAACAGATGAATGAGAGGGTGAGAGAAAGAGATGAATGAGAGGGAGAGAGAGAAACAGATGAATGAGAGGGTGAGAGAAACAGATGAATGAGAGGGTGAGAGAGAAACAGATGAATGAGAGGGAGAGAGAGAAACAGATGAATGAGAGGGTGAGAGAAAGGAGAGGAATGAGATGAGGAGAGGGAGAGAGAGAAACAGATGATTGAGAGGGTGAGAGAAACAGATGAATGAGAGGGTGAGAGAGAAACAGATGAATGAGAGGTGAGAGAAACAGATGAATGAGAGGGAGAGAGAGAAACAGATGAATGAGAGGGTGAGAGACAAACAGATGAATGAGAGGGAGAGAGAGAAACAGATGAATGAGAGGGAGAGAGAGAAACAGATGAATGAGAGAGAGAAACAGATGAATGAGAGGGTGAGAGAGAAACAGATGAATGAGAGGATGAGAGAGAGAGAGAGGGTGAGAGAGAGAGAGAGAGGGTGAGAGAGAAACTGATGAATGAGAGGGTGAGAGAGAAACTGATGAATGAGAGGGAGAGAGAGAGAAACAGATGAAATGAGAGGGAGAGAGAGAAACAGATGAATGAGAG
>JAPTMU010000351.1:25000-32372 GCA_028583405.1 Pogonophryne albipinna | reverse complement strand
AGATGGAACGTGTTCTAGCAGCAACATTAGAGTGTTGTTGTTTACAGAGAGATGGAACGTGTTCTAGCAGCAACATTAGAGTGTTGTTGTTTACAGAGAGATGGAACGTGTTCTAGCAGCAACATTAGAGTGTTGTTGTTTACAGAGAGATGGAACGTGTTCTAGCAGCAACATTAGAGTGTTGTTGTTTACAGAGAGATGGAACGTGTTCTAGCAGCAACATTAGAGTGTTGTTGTTTACAGAGAGAGGGAACGTGTTCTAGCAGCAACATTAGAGTGTTGTTGTTTACAGAGAGATGGAACCCCTCGTGGGTCTGATGAAGGAGTCAGACCTGCTCAAAGTCAACCATTATACTGTGCTAGCTGTGCGTACAACACAACAACACAACAACAACAACAACAACAGAAGCACTGTTTGAAATGTAAACAAACCCCCCTGCCCTGGGGTCTCAAAATAAATGAATAAATAACAATAATATCTGTATTTTCACGTGCTGCCCCCCCCAGGTCCAAACTGAGACCTGGTTTATTATTTTTAGCTATTGTTAGATATTTAATTATAAAGTCACATATCAATGTTAATAACATATTACATTTATATATTCCATCTCTCACACTCATCTGTAGATAATACCTTGCTTTATATCTTGTTGTTGTTCATTTGTAAATTCAACCTGTATATTTTCTACTTTCTTGTTTATTTCAAGTCTTTTAATTTGTATTGTTCGATGCCTCGTCTTTCGATGCTGCTGCAACGCTTCCCACATTGGGATCAATAAAGGACTTCTGATCGTCTCGTCTCAATGCTCACAGCTCCGTGTGTCCTGCAGACGTGACATCGCGCTCTCTCTCAGGCTGCAGCTCGTCTTCATGTGTGGAGCGTTAGCAGTTAGCACGTCATGCTAAGCTAATGCTAGCGTGACGTCACAGCTCTCAGTTCATCAGCAGCAGCTCAGTGACCTCTGACCCCATCAGACGGGTAAAGAGCTGCAGAGACGATCTGATTGGTCGATAAATGTTCCTGCAGAGCGCTCAGTTTGCAGATCGATATCCGTCCTCGGGATCCTCTCGGAGGGAAGACCTTCTTCACTCTGAAGGGTCCTTCAAAGAGCAACGCGTTCATATGCTTGGTTTCAAAGTGCAGGAACATGTTGGTAAATAAAGAGATTTTTAGGCCAAATTTAAAGATAAATTCTAAATAGTGAGTAAAATTTACAAAAACTAAAAATATTGTTACATTTAGAAAAAAAAGAGTTTAGGGTAAAATGTAGGGAAAGAAATATTTAACATTCTGGCTAAAATCGAGATTTTTCGAATCAAATTTGTACGAACAAATGTAGTTTAAACCAAAAGACTCGGGTAACATTTAGGACACAATCTGAATGGAGGATCACACTTAGAAAAAAAATGTAGGGTAAAAACCCCTGCATTTATTTTAGAGCGCAGAACATTTCTTAACGATGTCAGTCTTTTTCTGAAGCTTGTTTTGTTAAAGCCATCGACGTTACATTGAATTATATTAGTGATATGTCTGCAGGTACAAAGTACACACATGTGGAGGGTTATCTAACACGTCTGCAGGTAATACAGCAATAGATAAACCTTATATCGTGTGTGTGTGTGTGTGTGGGGGGGTATTATACATCAGATATAAAGGTAGATATATGTGGAGGATGTTTGGTAACGTACCTGCAGGTAACACAGATAATAGAGCAATAAATAAACCTATAAAGTGTGTGTGTGATCTATCAGAGCATATAAAGGTACGTGTGTGTGTGTGTGTGATCTATCAGAGCATATAAAGGTACGTGTGTGTGTGTGTGATCTATCAGAGCATATAAAGGTACATGTGTGTGTGTGTGTTCCATTAGAGGACATGTGGTGTTGAGACGTCCTCTTACAGCCGCAGTGTGACAGATACTCTGACCCCGGGGATCCAGACTTAAAGAGTGTGTGTCCGTCACACTCTGATAGATTGGAAGTGTGACATTAAAATGGAAATTACTCTGGGGACCGGGGGGGGGGGGGGGGGGAGAACCTTTGACCTCCGTCCGAGACCACAGAGAGAGAGAAACCTCAGGGAGAGAGAGAAACCTCAGAGAGAGAGAGAAACCTCAGGGAGAGAGAGAAACCTCAGAGAGAGAGAGAGAAACCTCAGAGAGAGAGAGAGAGAAACCTCAGAGAGAGAGAGAAACCTCAGAGAGAGAGAGAGAGGGAAACCTCAGAGAGAGAGAGAAACCTCAGAGAGAGAGAGAGAGAAACCTCAGAGAGAGAGAGAAACCTCAGAGAGAGAGAGAGAGAGAAACCTCAGAGAGAGAGAGAGAAACCTCAGAGAGAGAGAGACCTCAGAGAGAGAGAGAAACCTCAGGGAGACAGAGAGACCTCAGAGAGAGAGAGAGAGACCTCAGAGAGAGAGAGGGACCTCAGAGAGAGAGAGAAACCTCAGAGAGAGAGAGAGAGAGACCTTAGAGAGAGAGAGAGAGAGAGACCTCAGAGAGAGAGAGAAACCTCAGAGAGAGAGAAACCTCAGAGAGAGAGAGAGACCTCAGAGAGAGAGAGAAAGACCTCAGAGATAGAGAGAGAAACCTCAGAGAGAGAGAAACCTCAGAAATAGAGAGAGACCTCAGAGAGAGAGAGAAACCTCAGAGAGAGAGAGAGAGAAACCTCAGAGAGAGAGAAACCTCAGAGAGAGAGAGAGAGAGAGAGACCTCAGAGAGAGAGGGAGAAGCCTCAGAGAGAGAGACCTCAGAGAGAGAAACCTCAGAGAGAGAGAGAGAGAGAGAGACCTCAGAGAGAGAGGGAGAAGCCTCAGAGAGAGAGAGAGAAACCTCAGTTTCTCAGAGAGAGAGAGAAACCTCAGAGAGAGAGAGAGAAACCTCAGAGAGAGAGAAACCTCAGAAAGAGAGAGAGACCTCAGAGAGGGAGACCTCAGAGAGAGAGAGACCTCAGAGAGAGAGACCTCAGAGAGAGAGAGACCTCAGAGAGAGAGAAACCTCAGAGAGAGAGAAACCTCAGAAAGAGAGAGAAACCTCAGAGAGAGAGAGAAACCTCAGAGAGAGAGAGAGAAACCTCAGAGAGAGAGAGAAACCTCAGAGAGAGAAACCTCAGAGAGAGAGAGAGACCTCAGAGAGAGAGAGAGACCTCAGAGAGAGAGAAACCTCAGAGAGAGAGAGAAACCTCAGAGAGAGAGAGAGAGACCTCAGGGAGAGAGAGAGAGAGACCTCAGAGAGAGAGAGACCTCAGAGAGAGAGAGAGAGAGACCTCAGGGAGAGAGAGAGAAACCTCAGAGAGAGAGAGAAACCTCAGAGAGAGAGAGAGAAACCTCAGAGAGAGAGAGAAACCTCAGAGAGAGAGAGACCTCAGAGAGAGAGAGAGACCTCAGAGAGAGAGAAACCTCAGAGAGAGAGAGAAACCTCAGAGAGAGAGAGAGAGACCTCAGAGAGAGAGAGAGAAGCCTCAGAGAGAGAGAAAGAAACCTCAGAAAGAGAGAGAGACCTCAGAGAGAGAAACCTCAGAGAGAGAGAAACCTCAGAGAGAGAGAGAGAGACCTCAGAGAGAGAGAGAAACCTCAGAGAGAGAGAGAGAGAGAGACCTCAGAGAGAGAGAGAAACCTCAGAGAGAGAGAGAGAGAAACCTCAGAGAGAGAGACCTCAGAGAGAGAGAGAGAAACCTCAGAGAGAGAAACCTCAGAGAGAGAGAGAGAAACCTCAGAGAGAGAAACCTCAGAGAGAGAGAAACCTCAGAGAGAGAGAGAGAGAGAGAGAAACCTCAGAGAGAGAGAGAGAGAGAAACCTCAGAGAGAGAGAAACCTCAGAGAGAGAGAGAGAGAGAGAGACCTCAGAGAGAGAGAGAGAAACCTCAGAGAGAGAGAGAAACCTCAGAGAGAGAGAGAGAGAAACCTCAGAGAGAGAGACCTCAGAGAGAGAGAAACTTCAGAGAGAGAGAGAGAGACCTCAGAGAGAGAGAGAGAGAAACCTCAGAGAGAGAGACCTCAGAGAGAGAGACCTCAGAGAGAGAGAGACCTCAGAGAGAGAGAGAAACTTCAGAGAGAGAGAGAGAGACCTCAGAGAGAGAGAGAGAGAAACCTCAGAGAGAGAGACCTCAGAGAGAGAGAGACCTCAGAGAGAGAGAGAGAGAAACCTCAGAGAGAGAGACCTCAGAGAGAGAGAGAGACCTCAGAGAGAGAGAGAGAGAAACCTCAGAGAGAGAGACCTCAGAGAGAGAGACCTCAGAGAGAGAGAGACCTCAGAGAGAGAGAGAGACCTCAGAGAGAGAGACCTCAGAGAGAGAGAGACCTCAGAGAGAGAGACCTCAGAGAGAGAGACCTCAGAGAGAGAGACCTCAGAGAGAGAGAGAGACCTCAGAGAGAGAGAGAGAGAAACCTCAGAGAGAGAGACCTCAGAGAGAGAGAGACCTCAGAGAGAGAGAGAGACCTCAGAGAGAGAGACCTCAGAGAGAGAGAGACCTCAGAGAGAGAGACCTCAGAGAGAGAGACCTCAGAGAGAGAGACCTCAGAGAGAGAGACCTCAGAGAGAGAGAGACCTCAGAGAGAGAGACCTCAGAGAGAGAGACCTCAGAGAGAGAGAGACCTCAGAGAGAGAGACCTGCACGCTGCATTATGGGATGTGTAGTCCTTGTTCGATGAAAGTCTCCAGTATTTATTGACTCGTCCTGATTCTGCTGCTGTTCAGTCGATAAGAGAGAGATGAAGTCATTCATTATGAATGGAGCTCCTCCTCCTCCTCCTCCTCCTCCTCCTCCTCCTCCTCTCACCCTATAATCGATATCCCCTCAGGTTAAGGGTTAGTTTCTTTGTTCCTCATCATAGAACAAAGAAGCCACGCCTCTAAAGCTTAGGGTGGAGCTAACACTCAGAAAGGGAATCCAGGGGTTAGGAGACTGCAGTCAGTGAGAGCTGTAACTCTTAGTCACACCCTGCACCCTGCACCCTGCACCCTGCACCCTGTACCCTGTACCCTGCACCCTGTACCCTGCACCCTGCACCCTGTACCCTGTACCCTGCACCCTGCACCCTGCACCCTGCACCCTGCACCCTGCACCCTGTACCCTGTACCCTGCACCCTGTACCCTGCACCCTGCACCCTGTACCCTGTACCCTGCACCCTGCACCCTGACACCCTGCACCCTGCACCCTGCACCCTGCACCCTGCACCCTGACGCCCTGTACCCTGCACCCTGCACCCTGTACCCTGTACCCTGCACCCTGCACCCTGACACCCTGCACCCTGCACCCTGACACCCTGCACCCTGACACCCTGCACCCTGCACCCTGACGCCCTGCACCCTGCACCCTGACACCCTGCACCCTGCACCCTGCACCCTGCACCCTGACGCCCTGCACCCTGCACCCTGACACCCTGCACCCTGACACCATGCACCCTGCACCCTGACACCCTGCACCCTGACACCCTGACACCCTGCACCCTGACACCCTGCACCCCCCCCTCTGGAACCCCCCCCTGATACCCCCCCTCTGGAACCCCCCCTGATACCCCCCCCCTGATACCCCCCCATCTGGAACCCCCCCCTGATACCCCCCCCTCTGGAACCCCCCCCCTGATACCCCCCCCTGATACCCCCCCCTCTGGAAACCCCCCTGATACCCCCCCCTCTGGAACCCCCCCTGATACCCCCCCCTCTGGAACCCCCCCTCTGGAACCCCCCCTGATACCCCCCCTCTGGAACCCCCCCCTGATACCCCCCCCCCTCTGGAACCACCCCCTGATACCCCCCCCCCCTCTGGAAACCCCCCTCTGGAACCCCCGCCCCCTCTGGAACCCCCCCTATGGAACCCCCCCTGATACCCCCCCCTCTGGAACCCCAGCAGCTGATATTTATTCATGACAGAGAGAGAAAGTCATTTTGTTGAGACTCCGTTTACATTCTGTTATAGAGAGAGGGGGGGGGGGGGGGGGGGTCCTGATGGAGCTGTCCGCTCAGATAGCCTGTCTGGAGAGGAAACTCTTAACTCTGCAGGAAACCCTTAACTGTTCCTGCAGGAGACCCTTAACTGTTCCTGCAGGAAACCCTTAACTCTGCAGGAGACCCTTAACTGTTCCTGCAGGAAACCCTTAACTCTGCAGGAAACCCTTAACTGTTCCTGCAGGAGACCCTTAACTGTTCCTGCAGGAAACCCTTAACTCTGCAGGAGACCCTTAACTGTTCCTGCAGGAAACCCTTAACTGTTCCTGCAGGAGACCCTTAACTGTTCCTGCAGGAGACCCTTAACTGTTCCTGCAGGAAACCCTTAACTCTGCAGCAGACCCTTAACTGTTCCTGCAGGAGACCCTTAACTGTTCCTGCAGGAGACCCTTAACTGTTCCTGCAGGAGAACCTTAACTGTTCCTGCAGGAGACCCTTAACTGTTCCTGCAGGAGACCCTTAACTGTTCCTGCAGGAGACCCTTAACTGTTCCTGCAGGAGACCCTTAACTGTTCCTGCAGGAAACCCTTAACTGTTCCTGCAGGAGAGTTGTTCTCCTGCAGGAGACCCTTAACTGTTCCTGCAGGAAACCCTTAACTGTTCCTGCAGGAGACCCTTAACTGTTCCTGCAGGAAACCCTTAACTGTTCCTGCAGGAGACCCTTAACTGTTCCTGCAGGAGACCCTTAACTGTTCCTGCAGGAGAGTTGTTCTCCTGCAGGTTAGGAAGTGGAGTCGTGCAGAAAAATGTTTCTCTGTCCGTCGATGAAATACTCTGTAAGAAAACCCTCTGATTTAGAGCAGGAGACAAAGCCTTCATGTTGCTCTTTCTGTGAGAAGGTGTGTGTGTGTGTGTGTGTGTGTGTGTGTGTGTGTGTGTGTGTGTGTGTGTGTGTGTGTGTGTGTGTGTGTGTGTGTGTGTGTGTGAGAAGGTGTGTGTGTGAAGGTGTGTGTGTGAGAAGGTGTGTGTGTGTGTGAATGTGTGTGTGTGTGAAGGTGTGTGTGTGTGAGAAGGTGTGTGTGTGAAGGTGTGTGTGTTCTGCTGGGAACTGAGCTGCTGCTGCTGATAAGGCTCTCATGATGGTGAGAGTTTAAAGAGTCAAACACTTAATCACTGAGCAGATAAACTATCAGCAGCTGCTGAGACTCACACACACACACGCACACACACACGCACACACACACACTCACGCACACACGCACACACTCGCATGCACGCACGCACATGCACACACACACACGCACGCACACACACACACACACACACGCACGCACACACACACACACACACACACACACACACACACACACACACACACACACACTCTCTCACACACACACACACACACACACACACATACTCACGCACGCACACACTCGCACGCACGCACACACACACTCACGCACGCACGCACGCATGCACGCACGCA
>JAPTMU010000351.1:10000-20000 GCA_028583405.1 Pogonophryne albipinna | reverse complement strand
AAAGAAGACCTTAACCTAAAGTATTATTTAATGTGTTAATAAAGGTTAATTAGTTTGTCTGTTTTGCACATCCTCATATTAATATCTTTGTACATCCTGCACTAAACTGTTTTATTGTAGAGATCACTTACAGTATCTTCTTGATTTTTTATATTATATATTTCTATCACAGACCTTCTACTTTCCTCCTATGAAAGTATGTACTCTTAATATTGTTTTCATCAAATATAACACATAAAAACAATAATTCAATAACGTGCTTTAACCACTAGGCGGTGCACACAAGGTACACACAGCCATAATAACTTTGCATTATTAGTGTAGGACACTTGTATGTATAACATCTGAAGATGTGTAGTTTTAGTCATGTTTTTACATAATTTCACAGGATATTGCTATTTCTCATGTTTTACTTCTACACATTAATATCTGATTTGTAAAACATCACAGACAGAAAGGCATATCCGTCATTTAATGGTAAGCTATTGAAATTGTGATTCCATAGATGTGTCTCCCATCACCCAAATCCCCTGACTATTCTCTCAACTCAGTATTTACATTCTTATATTCAAAGAAAATAAGTAATATCTTTAAAAACTACAAGTCCTTTTCTATCAGCTGTGCACCGTTATGGTGTAAATACAGCCTATCTAACAATTGGATCAAATATTAAAGTCAGCCGAATTAGTGTTGATACTGCAAGGAGACGTATTGTGTGAAAAGAAATGCAAGATGTTGTTTAATTGCTGATACATTTATGATCCACGTCACGTTTTCAGTTTTGGCGGCAGTTCTTCCTGTTTGTCCAGAAGTCTTCTGATCAGGGCTCTATAAATAAAGAACTACGACAGATCTGTAATATATATTTTTTTTTTAAAAATGTTTTTCGGATTTCATACTGCATAAACATCATATCCCAGCGTGCATTGCATCTAAACCATCCAATCACCAAGCTTAAACCATGGCTGAGGATCTTGGGTAATCAGTTCAGTAGCTGGGTTTCTGTTTCCGGTTATTTTCCCAGACGGACGCCGAAAAACCCGAGTTTATGGAATCAAACAAATAAATAAAAGCAAGGTTAATTTTGTGTTATTGGTGAGTAAATAACAGTGTGTTATTGGTGAGTAAATAACAGTGTGTTATTGGTGAGTAAATAACAGTGTGTTATTAGTGAGTAAATAACAGTGTGTTATTAGTGAGTAAATAACAGTGTGTTATTGGTGAGTAAATAACAGTGTGTTATTAGTGAGTAAATAACAGTGTGTTATTAGTGAGTAAATAACAGTGTGTTATTGGTGAGTAAATAACAGTGTGTTATTAGTGAGTAAATAACAGTGTGTTATTGGTGAGTAAATAACAGTGTGTTATTAGTGAGTAATTAACAGTGTGTTATTGGTGAGTAAATAACAGTGTGTTATTAGTGAGTAAATAACAGTGTGTTATTGGTGAATAAATAACAGTGTGTTATTGGTGAGTAAATAACAGTGTGTTATTGGTGAGTAAATAACAGTGTGTTATTAGTGAGTAGATAACAGTGTGTTATTGGTGAGTAAATAACAGTGTGTTATTGGTGAGTAAATAAAAGTGTGTTATTAGTGAGTAAATAACAGTGTGTTATTAGTGAGTAAATAACAGTGTGTTATTAGTGAGTAAATAACAGTGTGTTATTAGTGAGTAAATAACAGTGTGTTATTGGTGAGTAAATAACAGTGTGTTATTAGTGAGTAAATAACAGTGTGTTATTAGTGAGTAAATAACAGTGTGTTATTAGTGAGTAAATAACAGTGTGTTATTGGTGAGTGAGTAAATAACAGTGTGTTATTGGTGAGTAAATAACAGTGTGTTATTAGTGAGTAAATAACAGTGTGTTATTGGTGAGTAAATAACAGTGTGTTATTGGTGAGTAAATAACAGTGTGTTATTGGTGAGTAATAACAGTGTGTTATTAGTGAGTAAATAACAGTGTGTTATTAGTGAGTAAATAACAGTGTGTTATTAGTGAGTAAATAACAGTGTGTTATTGGTGAGTAAATAACAGTGTGTTATTAGTGAGTAAATAACAGTGTGTTATTAGTGAGTAAATAACAGTGTGTTATTAGTGAGTAAATAACAGTGTGTTATTAGTGAGTAAATAACAGTGTGTTATTGGTGAGTAAATAACAGTGTGTTATTAGTGAGTAAATAACAGTGTGTTATTAGTGAGTAAATAACAGTGTGTTATTAGTGAGTAAATAACAGTGTGTTATTGGTGAGTAAATAACAGTGTGTTATTGGTGAGTAAATAACAGTGTGTTATTGGTGAGTAAATAACAGTGTGTTATTAGTGAGTAAATAACAGTGTGTTATTAGTGAGTAAATAACAGTGTGTTATTAGGTGAGTAAATAACAGTGTGTTATTAGTGAGTAAATAACAGTGTGTTATTGGTGAGTAAATAACAGTGTGTTATTAGTGAGTAAATAACAGTGTGTTATTGGTGAGTAAATAACAGTGTGTTATTAGTGAGTAAATAACAGTGTGTTATTGGTGAGTAAATAACAGTGTGTTATTAGTGAGTAAATAACAGTGTGTTATTGGTGAGTAAATAACAGTGTGTTATTGGTGAGTAAATAACAGTGTGTTATTAGTGAGTAAATAACAGTGTGTTATTAGTGAGTAAATAACAGTGTGTTATTAGGTGAGTAAATAACAGTGTGTTATTAGTGAGTAAATAACAGTGTGTTATTAGTGAGTAAATAACAGTGTGTTATTAGTGAGTAAATAACAGTGTGTTATTAGTGAGTAAATAACAGTGTGTTATTGGTGAGTAAATAACAGTGTGTTATTAGTGAGTAAATAACAGTGTGTTATTAGTGAGTAAATAACAGTGTGTTATTGGTGAGTAAATAACAGTGTGTTATTAGGTGAGTAGAATAACAGTGTGTTATTGGTGAGTAAATAACAGTGTGTTATTGGTGAGTAAATAACAGTGTGTTATTAGTGAGTAAATAACAGTGTGTTATTAGTGAGTAAATAACAGTGTGTTATTGGTGAGTAAATAACAGTGTGTTATTAGTGAGTAAATAACAGTGTGTTATTAGTGAGTAAATAACAGTGTGTTATTAGTGAGTAAATAACAGTGTGTTATTGGTGAGTAAATAACAGTGTGTTATTAGTGAGTAAATAACAGTGTGTTATTGGTGAGTAAATAACAGTGTGTTATTGGTGAGTAAATAACAGTGTGTTATTAGTGAGTAAATAACAGTGTGTTATTAGTGAGTAAATAACAGTGTGTTATTGGTGAGTAAATAACAGTGTGTTATTGGTGAGTAAATAACAGTGTGTTATTGGTGAGTAAATAACAGTGTGTTATTAGTGAGTAAATAACAGTATGTTATTAGTGAGTAAATAACAGTGTGTTATTAGTGAGTAAATAACAGTGTGTTATTAGTGAGTAAATAACAGTGTGTTATTGGTGAGTAAATAACAGTGTGTTATTAGTGAGTAAATAACAGTGTGTTATTGGTGAGTAAATAACAGTGTGTTATTAGGTGAGTAAATAACAGTGTGTTATTAGTGAGTAAATAACAGTGTGTTATTAGTGAGTAAATAACAGTGTGTTATTAGGTGAGTAAATAACAGTGTGTTATTGGTGAGTAAATAACAGTGTGTTATTGGTGAGTAAATAACAGTGTGTTATTGGTGAGTAAATAACAGTATGTTATTAGTGAGTAAATAACAGTGTGTTATTAGTGAGTAAATAACAGTGTGTTATTAGTGAGTAAATAACAGTGTGTTATTAGTGAGTAAATAACAGTATGTTATTAGTGAGTAAATAACAGTGTGTTATTAGTGAGTAAATAACAGTATGTTATTAGTGAGTAAATAACAGTATGTTATTGGTGAGTAAATAACAGTGTGTTATTAGTGAGTAAATAACAGTGTGTTATTAGTGAGTAAATAACAGTATGTTATTGGTGAGTAAATAACAGTGTGTTATTCGTGAGTAAATAACAGTGTGTTATTAGTGAGTAAATAACAGTGTGTTATTAGTGAGTAAATAACAGTGTGTTATTGGTGAGTAAATAACAGTGTGTTATTAGTGAGTAAATAACAGTGTGTTATTGGTGAGTAAATAACAGTGTGTTATTAGTGAGTAAATAACAGTGTGTTATTGGTGAGTAAATAACAGTGTGTTATTAGTGAGTAAATAACAGTGTGTTATTGTTGAGTAAATAACAGTGTGTTATTGGTGAGTAAATAACAGTGTGTTATTAGTGAGTAAATAACAGTGTGTTATTGGTGAGTAAATAACAGTGTGTTATTAGTGAGTAAATAACAGTGTGTTATTAGTGAGTAAATAACAGTGTGTTATTAGTGAGTAAATAACAGTGTGTTATTAGTGAGTAAATAACAGTATGTTATTAGTGAGTAAATAACAGTGTGTTATTAGTGAGTAAATAACAGTATGTTATTAGTGAGTAAATAACAGTGTGTTATTAGTGAGTAAATAACAGTGTGTTATTAGTGAGTAAATAACAGTGTGTTATTAGTGAGTAAATAACAGTGTGTTATTATTGAGTAAATAACAGTGTGTTATTAGTGAGTAAATAACAGTGTGTTATTGGTGAGTAAATAACAGTGTGTTATTGGTGAGTAAATAACAGTATGTTATTGGTGAGTAAATAACAGTGTGTTATTGGTGAGTAAATAACAGTATGTTATTGGTGAGTAAATAACAGTGTGTTATTGGTGAGTAAATAACAGTGTGTTATTGGTGAGTAAATAACAGTATGTTATTAGTGAGTAAATAACAGTGTGTTATTGGTGAGTAAATAACAGTGTGTTATTGGTGAGTAAATAACAGTGTGTTATTGGTGAGTAAATAACAGTGTGTTATTAGTGAGTAAATAACAGTGTGTTATTAGTGAGTAAATAACAGTGTGTTATTAGTGAGTAAATAACAGTGTGTTATTAGTGAGTAATTAACAGTGTGTTATTAGTGAGTAAATAACAGTGTGTTATTAGTGAGTAAATAACAGTGTGTTATTGGTGAGTAAATAACAGTGTGTTATTGGTGAGTAAATAACAGTGTGTTATTGGTGAGTAAATAACAGTGTGTTATTAGTGAGTAAATAACAGTATGTTATTGGTGAGTAAATAACAGTGTGTTATTAGTGAGTAAATAACAGTGTGTTATTAGTGAGTAAATAACAGTGTGTTATTGGTGAGTAAATAACAGTGTGTTATTAGTGAGTAAATAACAGTGTGTTATTAGTGAGTAAATAACAGTGTGTTATTGGTGAGTAAATAACAGTGTGTTATTAGTGAGTAAATAACAGTGTGTTATTGGTGAGTAAATAACAGTGTGTTATTAGTGAGTAAATAACAGTGTGTTATTAGTGAGTAAATAACAGTGTGTTATTGGTGAGTAAATAACAGTGTGTTATTGGTGAGTAAATAACAGTGTGTTATTGGTGAGTAAATAACAGTGTGTTATTGGTGAGTAAATAACAGTATGTTATTAGTGAGTAAATAACAGTGTGTTATTAGTGAGTAAATAACAGTATGTTATTAGTGAGTAAATAACAGTGTGTTATTAGTGAGTAAATAACAGTATGTTATTAGTGAGTAAATAACAGTATGTTATTGGTGAGTAAATAACAGTGTGTTATTGGTGAGTAAATAACAGTGTGTTATTAGTGAGTAAATAACAGTATGTTATTGGTGAGTAAATAACAGTGTGTTATTAGTGAGTAAATAACAGTGTGTTATTAGTGAGTAAATAACAGTGTGTTATTAGTGAGTAAATAACAGTGTGTTATTGGTGAGTAAATAACAGTGTGTTATTAGTGAGTAAATAACAGTGTGTTATTGGTGAGTAAATAACAGTGTGTTATTAGTGAGTAAATAACAGTGTGTTATTGGTGAGTAAATAACAGTGTGTTATTAGTGAGTAAATAACAGTGTGTTATTAGTGAGTAATTAACAGTGTGTTATTAGTGAGTAAATAACAGTGTGTTATTAGTGAGTAAATAACAGTGTGTTATTGGTGAGTAAATAACAGTGTGTTATTGGTGAGTAAATAACAGTGTGTTATTGGTGAGTAAATAACAGTGTGTTATTGGTGAGTAAATAACAGTGTGTTATTGGTGAGTAAATAACAGTGTGTTATTAGTGAGTAAATAACAGTATGTTATTGGTGAGTAAATAACAGTGTGTTATTAGTGAGTAAATAACAGTGTGTTATTAGTGAGTAAATAACAGTATGTTATTGGTGAGTAAATAACAGTGTGTTATTGGTGAGTAAATAACAGTGTGTTATTAGTGAGTAAATAACAGTGTGTTATTGGTGAGTAAATAACAGTGTGTTATTGGTGAGTAAATAACAGTGTGTTATTAGTGAGTAAATAACAGTATGTTATTGGTGAGTAAATAACAGTGTGTTATTGTTGAGTAAATAACAGTATGTTATTAGTGAGTAAATAACAGTATGTTATTAGTGAGTAAATAACAGTGTGTTATTCGTGAGTAAATAACATTATGTTATTGGTGAGTAAATAACAGTGTGTTATTAGTGAGTAAATAACAGTGTGTTATTAGTGAGTAAATAACAGTGTGTTATTGGTGAGTAAATAACAGTGTGTTATTAGTGAGTAAATAACAGTGTGTTATTGGTGAGTAAATAACAGTGTGTTATTAGTGAGTAAATAACAGTATGTTATTGGTGAGTAAATAACAGTGTGTTATTAGTGAGTAAATAACAGTATGTTATTGGTGAGTAAATAACAGTGTGTTATTAGTGAGTAAATAACAGTGTGTTATTAGTGAGTAAATAACAGTGTGTTATTGGTGAGTAAATAACAGTGTGTTATTAGTGAGTAAATAACAGTGTGTTATTGGTGAGTAAATAACAGTGTGTTATTAGTGAGTAAATAACAGTGTGTTATTGGTGAGTAAATAACAGTGTGTTATTAGTGAGTAAATAACAGTGTGTTATTAGTGAGTAAATAACAGTGTGTTATTAGTGAGTAAATAACAGTGTGTTATTGGTGAGTAAATAACAGTGTGTTATTAGTGAGTAAATAACAGTGTGTTATTGGTGAGTAAATAACAGTGTGTTATTAGTGAGTAAATAACAGTGTGTTATTGGTGAGTAAATAACAGTGTGTTATTAGTGAGTAAATAACAGTGTGTTATTGGTGAGTAAATAACAGTGTGTTATTGGTGAGTAAATAACAGTGTGTTATTAGTGAGTAAATAACAGTGTGTTATTGGTGAGTAAATAACAGTGTGTTATTGGTGAGTAAATAACAGTGTGTTATTGGTGAGTAAATAACAGTGTGTTATTAGTGAGTAAATAACAGTGTGTTATTAGTGGGTAAATAACAGTGTGTTATTGGTGAGTAAATAACAGTGTGTTATTGGTGAGTAAATAACAGTGTGTTATTAGTGAGTAAATTATAAATTTGAAAAGAATAACAAATTAGAAGGAAAAAAAGATTTAAAAAATACAGATTTCAGTATCCTGAGGCTCTGAGATTTCTTATGGTTCTGGGTTAGGGGTTAGGGTCTACCCCCTAACCCCTAACCCAGAACCATAGACTGTATATATAAAGAACATGTTTTCATGAACCCACAGCTTCCGGTCTTCCACGACCCGACCGGACAAAAAGACGAGCTGCAGCACGAAACATCCTACCAGTAGAAATACATTGCTTTTAAAATCGTTCTGTGACACGAAGAAAAGGGAACATCGTGTTGGTGAACATGAATCAATAGATTACATGTCGTGAGACTGGGTTGGTGTGTGTGAGCGCTTCATACCTCCTGCAGGTGTGTGTGTGTGTGTGTGTGAGCGCTTCATACCTCCTGCAGGTGTGTGTGTGTGTGTGTGTGTGAGTGCTTCATACTTCCTGCAGGTGTGTGTGTGTGTGTGTGTGAGTGAGTGCTTCATACTTCCTGCAGGTGTGTGTGTGTGTGTGTGTGTGTGTGTGTGTGTGTGTGTGTGTGAGCGCTTCATACTTCCTGCAGGTGTGTGTGTGTGTGTGTGAGTGAGTGCTTCATACTTCCTGCAGGTGTGTGTGTGTGTGTGTGTGTGTGTGTGTGTGTGTGTGTGTGAGCGCTTCACACCTCCTGCAGGTGTGTGTGTGTGTGTGTGTGTGTGCGTGTGTGTGTGTGTGTGAGTGAGTGCTTCATACTTCCTGCAGGTGTGTGTGTGTGTGTGTGTGTGTGTGTGTGTGTGTGTGAGTGCTTCATACCTCCTGCAGGTGTGTGTGAGTGCTTCATACTTCCTGCAGGTGTGTGTGTGTGTGTGTGTGTGTGTGTGTGTGTGTGTGAGCGCTTCATACCTCCTGCAGGTGTGTGTGTGTGTGTGTGTGTGAGTGCTTCATACTTCCTGCAGGTGTGTGTGTGTGTGTGTGTGTGAGTGCTTCATACCTCCTGAAGGTGTGTGTGTGTGTGTGTGTGCTTCATACCTCCTGAAGGTGTGTGTGTGTGAACATGGTCAGCTGTGTGATGTAAAGGTGAAGTCATTACTCTGCAGCCCCCCCCCCCCCCCTCTGATGGACACCTTAATCACACACAGCTGATTCATTAGGGGTCAACTCTGATATAATAACTAACACTGATTTAATGCTTTGTGTCCTCCTACACTGGGACACAGTGACGTTGCCACAGCAACAGCTTCATGCGTTAGACGGGAGAATAAATCATACATATTTGATGTTTCAAAGATCAGAAACTGACATGGAAAGTTGCTGACAATAAACTGTGTCTCCTCTGAACCCCAGTCCTGTGTCTCCTCTGAACCCCCGTCCTGTGTCTCCTCTGAACCCCCGTCCTGTGTCTCCTCTGAACCCCATCCTGTGTCTCCTCTGAACCCCCGTCCTGTGTCTCCTCTGAACCCCCGTCCTGTGTCTCCTCTGAACCCCCGTCCTGTGTCTCCTCTGAACCCCCGTCCTGTGTCTCCTCTGAACCCCCGTCCTGTGTCTCCTCTGAACCCCCGTCCTGTGTCTCCTCTGAACCCCTGTCCTGTGTCTCCTCTGAACCCCCGTCCTGTGTCTCCTCTGAACCCCGTCCTGTGTCTCCTCTGAACCCCCGTCCTGTGTCTCCTCTGAACCCCCGTCCTGTGTCTCCTCTGAACCCCCGTCCTGTGTCTCCTCTGAACCCCCGTCCTGTGTCTCCTCTGAACCCCTGTCCTGTGTCTCCTCTGAACCCCCGTCCTGTGTCTCCTCTGAACCCCCGTCCTGTGTCTCCTCTGAACCCCCGTCCTGTGTCTCCTCTGAACCCCCGTCCTGTGTCTCCTCTGAACCCCGTCCTGTGTCTCCTCTGAACCCCCGTCCTGTGTCTCCTCTGAACCCCCGTCCTGTGTCTCCTCTGAACCCCCGTCCTGTGTCTCCTCTGAACCCCCGTCCTGTGTCTCCTCTGAACCCCCCCCTCGTTACAGTAATTGATCTCTAATCGTGTGATCGTTGGGATCAGATTATCTCTGAGAGGATTATTGGGGGTTTCGATGTAAACGAGCCGTTCTGATTTTATGCTAATAACCATTTCAATGATTCCTGCTCTGCTGCTAAAAGCTCCCCCCCCTCACAGCCCCCCCCCTCCATTAACCAAATGAGAAATATTTGAGGGTGCATTGATCGGGATCCATTATCATTTTAATCTCAGCACTTCCTGCGTAATCTCATTTCCTCTGAACAGCCTCAGAATCACAAGCAGAGCATTAACCCCCCCACTGATCATTAATGAACATTTCATTAAGGGGGGGGGGGCACCAGGAGACTGAGGAGAGCTTTCATTTGTTTCACTGGAGAAAGAAATAGTTAGAAATTATAATAAAATGTCAAATAATAATAGGAAGAAAAGTTTAAATTGTTTTTGTTTTGTTTATATAAAATGTCCAAAAAATAGTAATTTCTTTTTATTTAAATTCGATATTTTGACCAAAACTTAAAAAGTAAATATAATCAAATTCAGATTAATGTAAAAAAAAGTAAAAGACTTGAACTGCTGAAGAAA
>JAPTMU010000351.1:0-5000 GCA_028583405.1 Pogonophryne albipinna | reverse complement strand
GTTCTGTAGCTTCTGACCCGTCCCCTTGTTTCTGTAGCTTCTGACCCGTCCCCTTGTGTTTGTAGCTTCTGACCGTCCCTTGTGTTCTGTAGCTTCTGACCCGTCCCCTTGTGTTCTGTAGCTTCTGACCCGTCCCTGTGTTCTGTAGCTTCTGACCCGTCCCCTGTGTTCTGTAGCTTCTGACCCGTCCCCTTGTGTTCTGTAGCTTCTGACCCGTCCCCTGGTGTTCTGTAGCTTCTGACCCGTCCCCTGGTGTTCTGTAGCTTCTGACCCGTCCCTGGTGTTCTGTAGCTTCTGACCCGTCCCCTGTGTTCTGTAGCTTCTGACCCGTCCCCTTGTGTTCTGTAGCTTCTGACCCGTCCCCTTGTGTTCTGTAGCTTCTGACCCGTCCCCTTGTGTTCTGTAGCTTCTGACCCGTCCCCTTGTGTTCTGTAGCTTCTGACCCGTCCCTTGTGTTCTGTAGCTTCTGACCCGTCCCCTTGTGTTGTAGCTTCTGACCCGTCCCTTGTGTGTTCTGTAGCTTCTGACCCGTCCCCTTGTGTTCTGTAGCTTCTGACCCGTCCCTTGTGTTCTGTAGCTTCTGACCCGTCCCCTTGTGTTGTAGCTTCTGACCCGTCCCCTTGTGTTCTGTAGCTTCTGACCCGTCCCCTTGTGTTCTGTAGCTTCTGACCCGTCCCCTTGTGTTTCTGTAGCTTTGACCCGTCCCCTTGTGTTCTGTAGCTTCTGACCCGTCCCTTGTGTTCTGTAGCTTCTGACCCGTCCCCTTGTGTTCTGTAGCTTCTGACCCGTCCCCTGTGTTTTGTAGCTTCTGACCCGTCCCTGTGTTCTGTAGCTTCTGACCCGTCCCTGGTGTTCTGTAGCTTCTGACCCGTCCCCTTGTGTTCTGTAGCTTCTGACCCGTCCCCTTGTGTTTTGTAGCTTCTGACCCGTACCCCTTGTGTTCTGTAGCTTCTGACCCGTCCCCTTGTGTTCTGTAGCTTCTGACCCGTCCCCTTGTGTTTTGTAGCTTCTGACCCGTCCCCTTGTGTTCTGTAGCTTCTGACCCGTCCCCTTGTGTTCTGTAGCTTCTGACCCGTCCCTTGTGTTTGTAGCTTCTGACCCGTCCCCTTGTGTTCTGTAGCTTCTGACCCGTCCCCTTGTGTTTTGTAGCTTCTGACCCGTCCCCTTGTGTTCTGTAGCTTCTGACCCGTCCCCTTGTGTTTTGTAGCTTCTGACCCGTCCCCTTGTGTTCTGTAGCTTCTGACCCGTCCCCTTGTGTTCTGTAGCTTCTGACCCGTCCCCTTGTGTTCTGTAGCTTCTGACCCGTCCCCTTGCGTTTTGTAGCTTCTGACCCGTCCCCTGGTTTCTGTAGCTTCTGACCCGTCCCCTGTGTTCTGTAGCTTCTGACCCGTCCCCTTGTGTTCTGTAGCTTCTGACCCGTCCCCTTGTGTTCTGTAGCTTCTGACCCGTCCCCTTGGTGTTCTGTAGCTTCTGACCCGTCCCCTGGTGTTCTGTAGCTTCTGACCCGTCCCCTTGTGTTCTGTAGCTTCTGACCCGTCCCCTTGGTTCTGTAGCTTCTGACCCGTCCCCTGGTGTTCTGTAGCTTCTGACCCGTCCCCTGGTGTTCTGTAGCTTCTGACCCGTCCCTGGTGTTCTGTAGCTTCTGACCCGTCCCCTTGTGTTCTGTAGCTTCTGACCCGTCCCTTGTGTTCTGTAGCTTCTGACCCGTCCCTTGTGTTCTGTAGCTTCTGACCCGTCCCCTTGTGTTCTGTAGCTTCTGACCCGTCCCTTGTGTTCTGTAGCTTCTGACCCGTCCCCTTGTGTTCTGTAGCTTCTGACCGTCCCCTTGTGTTCTGTAGCTTCTGACCCGTCCCCTTGTTTTGTAGCTTCTGACCCGTCCCTTGTGTTCTGTAGCTTCTGACCCGTCCCCTTGTGTTCTGTAGCTTCTGACCCGTCCCCTTGTGTTCTGTAGCTTCTGACCCGTCCCCTGGTGTTCTGTAGCTTCTGACCCGTCCCCTGTGTTCTGTAGCTTCTGACCCGTCCCCTTGTGTTCTGTAGCTTCTGACCCGTCCCCTGTGTTCTGTAGCTTCTGACCCGTCCCTGGTGTTTGTAGCTTCTGACCGTCCCCTGGTTTCTGTAGCTTCTGAGACCCGTCCCCTTGTTCTGTAGCTTCTGACCCGTCCCCTGTGTTCTGTAGCTTCTGACCCGTCCCCTTGGTGTTCTGTAGCTTCTGACCCGTCCCCTTGTGTTCTGTAGCTTCTGACCCGTCCCCTTGTGTTCTGTAGCTTCTGACCCGTCCCCTTGTGTTCTGTAGCTTCTGACCCGTCCCCTTGTGTTCTGTAGCTTCTGACCCGTCCCCTTGTGTTCTGTAGCTTCTGACCCGTCCCCTTGTGTTCTGTAGCTTCTGACCCGTCCCCTTTGTTCTGTAGCTTCTGACCGTCCCCTTGTGTTTTGTAGCTTCTGACCGTCCCCTTGTGTTCTGTAGCTTCTGACCCGTCCCCTTGTGTTCTGTAGCTTCTGACCCGTCCCCTTGTGTTTTGTAGCTTCTGACCCGTCCCCTGGTGTTCTGTAGCTTCTGACCGTCCCCTTGCGTTCTGTAGCTTCTGACCCGTCCCTTGTGTTCTGTGGCTTCTGACCCGTCCCCTTGTGTTTTGTAGCTTCTGACCGCTCCCCTTGTGTTCTGTAGCTTCTGACCCGTCCCCTTGTGTTTTGTAGCTTCTGACCGTCCCCTTGTGTTCTGTAGCTTTGACCCGTCCCCTTGTGTTTTGTAGCTTTGACCCGTCCCCTGGTGTTCTGTAGCTTCTGACCCGTCCCTTGCGTTCTGTAGCTTCTGCCCCGTCCCCTTGTGTTCTGTAGCTTCTGACCCGTCCCCTTGTGTTCTGTAGCTTCTCACCCGTCCCCTTGTGTTTTGTAGCTTCTGACCCGTCCCCTGGTGTTCTGTAGCTTCTGACCCGCTCCCTGGTGTTCTGTAGCTTCTCCCGTCCCTTGTGTTCTGTAGCTTCTGACCCGTCCCCTTGTGTTCTGTAGCTTCTGACCCGTACCCCTTGTGTTCTGTAGCTTCTGACCCGTCCCCTTGTGTTCTGTAGCTTCTGACCCGTCCCCTTGTGTTCTGTAGCTTCTGACCCGTCCCCTATTGTTTTGTAGCTTCTGACCCGTCCCCTTGTGTTCTGTAGCTTCTGACCCGTCCCCTTGTGTTTTGTAGCTTCTGACCCGTCCCCTGGTGTTCTGTAGCTTCTGACCGTCCCCTTGCGTTCTGTAGCTTCTGACCCGTCCCTTGTGTTCTGTAGCTTCTGACCCGTACCCCTTGTGTTCTGTAGCTTCTGACCCGTCCCCTTGTGTTCTGTAGCTTCTGACCCGTCCCCTTGTGTTTTGTAGCTTCTGACCCGTCCCCTTGTGTTCTGTAGCTTCTGACCCGTCCCCTTGCGTTCTGTAGCTTCTGACCCGTCCCCTTGCGTTCTGTAGCTTCTGACCCGTCCCCTTGTGTTCTGTAGCTTCTGACCCGTCCTCTTGTGTTCTGTAGCTTCTGACCCGTCCCCTGGTGTTCTGTAGCTTCTGACCGTCCCCTTGTGTTCTGTAGTTCTGACCCGTCCCCTTGTGTTCTGTAGCTTCTGACCCGTACCCCTTGTGTTCTGTAGCTTCTGACCCGTCCCCTGTGTGTTCTGTAGCTTCTGACCCGTCCCTTGTGTTTTGTAGCTTCTGACCCGTCCCTTGTGTTCTGTAGCTTCTGACCTGTCCCTTGTTTTGTAGCTTCTGACCCGTCCCCTTGTGTTCTGTAGCTTCTGACCCGTCCCCTTGTTTTTGTAGCTTCTGACCCGTCCCCGGTGTTCTGTAGCTTCTGACCCGTCCCCTTGCGTTCTGTAGCTTCTGACCCGTCCCCTTGTGTTCTGTAGCTTCTGACCTGTCCCCTTGTGTTCTGTAGCTTCTGACCCGTACCCCTTGTGTTCTGTAGCTTCTGACCCGTCCCCTTATGTTCTGTAGCTTCTGACCCGTCCCCTTGTGTTCTGTAGCTTCTGACCGTCCCTTGTGTTCTGTAGCTTCTGACCCGTCCCCTGGTGTTCTGTTGTAGCTTCTGACCCGTCCCCTTGTGTTCTGTAGCTTCTGACCCGTCCCCTTGTGTTCTGTAACTTCTGACCCGTCCCCTGGTGTTCTGTAGCTTCTGACCCGTCCCCTGGTGTTCTGTAGCTTCTGACCCGTCCCCTGGTGTTCTGTAGCTTCTGACCCGTCCCCTGGTGTTCTGTAGCTTCTGCATGTGAACGCTCTGCAGAGTCCAAACCCTCTGAGTGCACCCTGTAGGCAGTAACACTCCTGTCTGCCCCAGAACGCCTCATTCGACATCTTTCTTTCTCCAAGTGACGTAAGGACGACCAAATGGACCAATCCGTGGAGCTCCTCACCAGGATCCCTTGGCGTCACTATCTAACGCAGTGGGGGTTTCCTGAAAAGCTGTTTTGACTTGTGCTTCAGGGCCACCATATGTTTCGCAAAACGTTTATAAACTCATTTTAGGTTTTAATAATAATAATAAAAATATGACAGAATCATTGAATTTATCCCAAATAAATGAAATATCACACGAGACTAAAAACGGAAGTGGAAATATGGGTCAACTTAAAAAATTTAAATATTTCAAAACAATGTGAACGTAACGGCAAATAGGTTTTAAAAAAACAACTTAAACTATTACAAATTGCTTCAAATTGATAACGGCTACATTTTGTAAACTTTTCAGCTGCGATAAATCAAGTTTCCCAACAGAGTGAAACATTTAAAGAAATGCATTAGTTTATAGATTATCTTCAAGGTCACCTCTTCGACATCAACAAGTGTCCCCTCTGTGGAAAGAGAGAGTCTCTTTACACAGAGGGGACACTTGATGATGTCATCACGATGTTTTGTCTTGTGTACCCATTAGCCAATCAGCAACCAAGGTAACCCCCCCCCCCCCCTTATCACCTGAATCTCCTCTAGAGCTCCATTGAGTTCTTTGTAACCAAATGTCTCTCAGAGGGGCGTGGGGAGGG